>OX333081.1:2443233-2502283 GCA_946863875.1 Alloplasta piceator | reverse complement strand
GTTGTCAGTTAATTGTATAAATCGTAGTTTCACCCGGGGCTGTTTGTCAATGTTCAATGGACTGGTGGATTAGCGTGGGGTATCGTATATTTGCTCGCTCGACTATTTGCACTGCTCGGCTATTGAATTTGCGGCCAACATACAATTCCTGGGCTTCGAATGGTATACGATGTCCCGTGCGAGAGAATTCAGTCTTTTCTAGCTTTTCCTGGTCGCAAGGGATGGAAAAAGCTGGAGAGAGAGAGAGAGAGAGAGAGAGAGAGAGAGGAGAGAGAGGAGAGAGAGAGAGAGAGAGAGAGAGAGAGAGAGAGAGAGCGAGAGAGAGAGAGAGAGAGAGAGAGAGAGAGAGAGAGAGAGAGAGAGAGAGAGAGAGAGAGAGAGAGAGAGAGAGAGAGAGAGAGAGAGAGAGAGAGAGAGAGAGAGAGAGAGAGAGAGAGAGAGAGAGAGACGAAAGGAGAAAGGGAAACAAAGGGGTGCAAAAATACACCAAAAAGGTTTCTCGCAGCGATAAAGGTCGAGCTTACAATAGTGTGGCCCCTTTCCCTCATTGCACGAGCTTCATGTCAGCGGAGAGCTTTTTCCACTTGTTTCTTTCGTTCGCTCAAGCGTATTTTCCACACCTTAAGGATGCCCGTACAGTCCCAGCCAAAAATTGTATTTGTTTGAAATTTCCAAACTTCGTGATGCAATAAAAATCTGAAAAAAATCAAGCAACATCTGGCACGCCATAAACAACAATAATCAACGATAATATTGCCAAAAAGTTATAAATAAATCGTTTAAAAAAATAATTATTCAACGATTTTTCGGTAAGTTCTTTTTTTTCTTAAACAAATCGAATGCGTTAATTTTTCTGAAGGCGTATGCTTTTTTTCAGAATTTTCCCTCTATTTTGAAATTCTCGCTCTTTAATTTTTAGAATGACTGTACTTTATGACTGGCCCAGTTCCTTTGAAACTCTTCAAAGCTGACGGCAAACATGTGTGCAAAAACATATTTAAAGTCGGCAATTTTTTGCTTGTATTTCAGAATGTTTTTTATAATATTTCGAAATAGAGAAAATTTTGAAAAAATTCATATGCGCTCAGAAAAATTGACGCAATAGATTTGTTTGTGCAGAAAAAAAGCTTACTGAAAAATTGTTGAATAATTATTTGCTTGAACAATTTATCAATAACTTTTGGGCAATATTATTATTGATAATTGTTTATGGCATGCCAAATGTTGTTGAATTTTTTCGGATTTTTATTTTATCACGCAGTACGGAAATTTTAATCAGATAAAATTTTTGGAAGTTGAAAAGAAAACAAACTACATACTTACATTATAATCTTGTTCATTGCTGTCGTTCTGTATATTATTTTTTGCTTCTGTATAAATTTGAGGAATTTAATAACAAATTAATAACAAAACATTATTGTTACTAGAAATCGTGGTTTTAATTTTAAAAAATAGTCATGGCAATTAATTGAGAATCAGCTGTTTTGTGTCATTTTTCGACAAAGTGTATTTTATTTATTTTTTTGAAGATTGATTTTCAATTTTGATTGGATTTCAATTACTCTGAACTTGTTTTGTTCTTTTAAATATTTTGCATCGACAAATAATTTATATTATTGTTTATAATTGAGCAAAAAGAAAATAATGCGAATTAAATGAAACGTAAAATAAATCATGAAAAATAAAAAAAATCGAGTTTGCAAAATTTTCAACACTGAAAAGTCATTCGGAAAAAAAAACTGCCGAAGAATTTTTCGATGTCCAAATTGTAAATTCCGAAAAATGGATCTGCTAAAAAAAAAGTTTATCCTGCGGCAAAAAAAAAATTCTCTCTTTTTTGACTCTCAACAGCACTTTTGGGATCCTTTTCAAGCCTCTTCTGAGGGTAAAAAAAGCAATTGTTTTTTTTTTTCAATTTTACTCGCATTCGCAGAGTGCAAAATCGATCTGAAGGAAATTCACGAGGGAACTTTCCTCTCTCTCTCTCGTTCTCTTTATTCCGCCCGGAGAAAACGGAAACGGGCGTTAGAGCGGAATCGCCACAAAATGGCTTCATTTTTCGCGACGTAACGAGCCCCGAGGGCTCGTCGTCCTCAGTTTATGTGCCCTTTATGACCCCGATGTCCCTTTGCACAGAGTTGCCATATGCCGAGTACAGATATAACCGAGAAAGTCCACTTGAGAAGAGAAAATCATATATTCCTTACAATCTTCACTCAATTTGAAGTACAACGAGAGAAATTATTTATTTATCTTAAAGAAATTTATTAAAAATGAATAAAATTTCATTGAAATATCTAATGAAATAATAATAATAATAATAATAATAATAATAATAATAATAATAATAATAATAATAATAATAATAATAGGCTATTTATGAGGCCAATATTTAACTAATAATGAGGAAAATATTATTTACATCAATAAATTAATTTGAATCAAAATAAATCTTCTGGGTATCTTTTCCCCTCTTAATGTAAATTTTCTAAAACGATTTAATAATTACTAAATTCCTTTCTAATCAAAAAACAATTCTTTTAAAAGTTTTACAAAAACAAGAAAAAATTATCAAAGATTTGCCTCGAAAAAATGCACTCTTTGCCCTCGCGAAAACGTTTTGGTTTCTTTTTTCAAAAAAAGAAGCTGATGTATCTATGATTTATTCATTATAAATAAACTTATTCAGAGTGAAAAAAAATGTTATTATTATTATTTATTCTTATTCATTTATTATTGTTATTATTATCGCTATTTCCCTCTTAATGCGAATTTTCTAAAACGATTTAATAATTACTAAATTCCTGTATAATTTAAAAACAATCCTTCTAAAAATTCTACAAAAACAAAAAAAAATTCTCCAAGATTTTCGTCGAGAAAATTCACTCTTTGTCCACGCGAAAATGTTTTGGCTTCATTTTTAAAAAAAGAGCTGATTTATTTATGATTTATTCATTATAAAAAAACTTATTCAAAGTGAATAAAATATTATTATTATTATTATTATTCATTATTATTCATTTATTATTATTATTATTATCTCTTCTTTCCTCTTAATGCAGATTTTCTAAAACGATTTAATAGTTACTAAATTCCTTTATAATTTAAAAACAATCCTTTAAAAAATTGTACAAAAAGAAGAAAAAAATTCTCGACGATTTACGTCGGAAAAAATCACGCTTTGCCCACGTGAAAACGTTTTGGCTTTATTTTTTTAAAGAGCTGTTTTATTTACAATTTATTCATTTTAAATAAACTCATTCAAAATGAATAGAATATTATTGAAATATCGATCTAATAAGCTATTTATTGGACCTATATTTAACAAAATGGGAAAAATTAATTAAAATCAAAATAAATCTTCATACCGGATGTATCTCTTTTTTCCTCTTAATGCAAATTTTCTAAAACGATTCAATAATTACGAAATTCTTTTCTAATTCAACGACAATCCTTCTAAAAATTCTACAAAAATAAAAATAAAAATTCTCGACGAATTGCGTTGGAAAAATTAATCCTCCGTTGACACGAAAACGCTTGCTCTAATTTTTTTTTTCAAATTTTAACGCAAGAGCACGTGGATTAATAATAAAAAAGGGGAAAATGGGATTTTAACTGAGTGATCAAAATGGTCCGGATATATTCTGTCTCACTCCGTCCATTTCATAAATTTTTAATGGTCAGCGAGCGGAAATTGGATGTGTGCAATTCGTAAAATTCTCTCGGTTGAATTCGTTATACGTTAGGGGATGAAAATTGTCCTCCACCCTTCTCGCATTTTCAGCGTCCCCACTTTGGGAATCTCTCTCTCTCTCTCTCTCTCTCTCTCTCTCTCTCTCTCTCTCTCTCTCTCTCTCTCTCTCTCTCTCTCTCTCTCTCTCTTTTTACCCGGAAATTACGTGTGAGCCACGCTCAAAGGTTTACGAGTTCGGATTACCGTTGATCCGACTCTCGCACGTACAAACGCAACGAGAGTGAAATTTAATTGTCTGCCTTGTACGTTTGCTCTGTCTCTTCCTCCCCTCGATCCCCACCGTTCGCCCTCTCATTTGGTCCGCACCTTCTCATCGTCCAGCGAGCCCAAATTAAATTCAAATGATGCCAGCCGTTTATCCCGTTGTATCCATAAATCCCATACAACGTGTATCATCGAGTCGACGATTGAAATTTTCCCAATTTTCCAACGGAAAACCCAGTTTTTATAATTGATCGTTAATTCGACATCCTCTGTTCAACGATTCCCCCCCTTTTCCCGCAAAATCCATCGGATGTGATTTATAATTGATACCAGGGAAAAATTCCATCGTAAATGGATCTCCACAAAAAAAAAAAAAAAATTAAGGGAAAATCAAAATTTTTCCAAATTGGATAGAATTGAATTTCCATTTCTGTATGGGTCATGTAAAATCGACCAATAATTGGAACCGACCCAGTCAATTTCGATGAAATTTGGTCAAAAGTTTGGTTTGGTCATGAAAGAAAAATCTAGCGAAGGAAAAAATTTAGAAAAATTTATTTCAAAGGTTATGCGACATTCAAAATTTTATCATTTTTTCAATTTTTCAAGTTTTTTTTTTAAATATCTCGAATTATAGTTACGGAAAAATGGTTGTGGGTTCTTCTTGAAGAGTATGCTAAAAAATATTCCGAAAAGAAATTTTGAAAAATGATGATTTTGGATTTTGAAAAATGATGATTTTTTGTTAATTTTTTTAAATATAATACCTTGTACTGATCTTGAAAAACCCTGAAATTTTCAAAATTGCGTTTTTTTTTTCATTTTTGAATTTTGGTAAAAAAAATTTCTTTTTTTACCTCTAAGTTTAGTAAAGTTGAGCAATCATGTAATTTTGTAATTCTGAGCTGCAAAAATTACAAAATTACATGATTGCTCAACTTGACCTAACTTATACGCAAACAAAATTCAAAAATTCATATTTTTGAAAAAAAAAACGCAATTCTGAAAATTTTAGGATCTTTTAATATCGAAATGTCTAATGTCTTGACCTCGGCTCAAGGTCAAATCTTTTTTCGTCGTAGAGAGGTTCAAAACCAGTGTTTTGGATCGGAAATTTCCCGGGCAACACGAATATGCTATTTGCGATACTAAAATTCCTTACGGATCATGCATGAAAGAGCGAAAAACCATTTTGGGCGATGCAAAATTGTTAATAATTATTTAATTACTCGCCCCACTACGGGTGTGGATGATATGTATTCTAGAACAGGGTGGCCACTGAATCAAACGACAACAATTCTCTAACATTCCCTGAAACTTCCCTGAAATTTTCGAAAATTTCCCTGATGGATTTTTGAAAAAAAGTGACGAGGTAGGATCGCAACGCATTCCATCGCATTTTCCATGGAAAAAAACCGAAAATAATGTTTTCAAATTTAACATTTTTTGCCTTCGGTAGAACTTCGTTTTATGATAAAAGAAAATTTCTCACCAAATTTCATCGAAAATTGAAAGGGCTCGATTCCAACTATTGGTCGATTTGCATGGAATGACCTATATATGTATATGTGTATACTGCAGAATTTACGATGGAAGTTTTTATAACTTTTCCTGAAAACCCTTTTGAACAATGGAAATCCTGCGATTCCCTACTTACCGACTGCAGGGCGACTATTTTTTTTCACTAGGGCGGGCTCCAACGTCGGTAAGTTACCGGCCGAGTTGGCAAGCTGGAGATTCGTGATCTGGTAGGCATGTCAATTAAAAAAAAAAAGTTCTGTTACATTTCAGAAAAGGTCTTGACCGTCAAGTCTCTATGCTAAGTCAACTTGATGGTAACGGAAAACTTTTCAAATTCAATTTTTGGGAAAACGAAAAAAACACTAAAACTTCCAATTGGCCACCAAATTCGTCACCTAATCCACCAAATTAGCCACCTAAGCAACCAATTTTTGTACAATTCACATTAGTTTCGGAGACTTGTCTCTGCTAACTTCACAGAGATCCGGCGATTCCTTCCTTACCGATTGAAATCGATCGATCGGAAAATGGTGTTTAATGGAGTATTAATGGTATATATAGAAACCTTCATAAACCTCCCTGACCACCAATTTCGGGCTTGACGGTTAACGCGTCCGAAAACGATGAGATGATTGACCATTCTCTCTTGTGGTCAAGAGAGAGGGTGAGAGAACATGACAAAGGGGTTGCTCAAAGCCTACGAGAGTCAGTGGCACCAAGTGTCAGTGTATTTCAAGCACGTCATTCGAGAGCTTTTGCCAAAGCAACTCTCAGAGGATCACCATAGAAATCACGCCTTGGGCTACAAACTGGCGGAACAACTATCGTAGAAGCTCTAATGTAAGGAGTTAATTCAAATTCCCCACATTTTACTCGAATTTGAGCATTCAGAGCCACGTTTCGTAATAATGATGAAAATTCATCCAAATTTTGGTTTTTTGAGAAAAATCTTGGTAGATTCGTGTTCAGGAGGACAAAATACATCAATAAATGGTTTTAAAAAAAAATAAACAATTTTTTTTTTTAATTTCATTTTGGCCAATATTGAACGGGTTCACTAAAATAACCGTAACTTTTTTTCTAGTTGGAATTTTGACCTCGCTCACAGCTCATTGTCTTTAGGATAGTTGAAGCTTCAAAAGCCCGCTTGGTTCATCCAAATCCCATCATTTTTCGATTTTTGGCAGATTTTTAAAGTCGAACCATCGATTTTTGCAAATTTTTCAAGGCATACCCCTTTCCATTTTTTTCGGCGATTTTCAAAGTGCCCTCATTCCTACAAAAATTCAGTTATCGGAATGAACCAAACGCCATTCTCTAAGTTCAGTGATAGCCTTTAAGTACGAAAAAGAAATTTTGGAATAGGTTGAACCGAAGTAAAGTTATGAGCACTTGAAATTTCGCTATTTCGAGGTTTCTGAGAATGGGCCAAAATTGAAGAAAAATGTTTTTGATGAAAATTTATGAAAATTTTGATTTTTTGAGAAAACTATTGGTAGATTCGTGTTTAAGGGGACAAAATACATCGGTATAGGGCCCGAAAAAAAAATTAAAATTTTTTTTTTTTTTTGCATTTTGGTCAAAATTGAATCGGTTTACTAAAATGACTGTAATTTTGTTTCTGGATAGAGTTTTGGATTCCACATGCGCTCATTCTCTTCGGGATCGTTCAAGTTAAAAAATGCCGCTTTATTCATATAATTCGGATAATTTTTCGATTTTTGGCAGATTTTTAAAGTTCGACCATCGATTTTTGCAAATTTTTTAAGGCATACCCCTTTCCATTTTTTTCGGCGATTTTCAAAGTGCCCTCAATCCTACAAAAATTCAGTTATCGGAATGAACCAAACGCCATTCTCTAAGTTCAGTGATAGCCTTTAAGTACGAAAAAGAAATTTTGGAATAGGTTGAACCGAAGTAAAGTTATGAGCACTTGAAATTTCGCTATTTCGAGGTTTCTGAGAATGGGCCAAAATTGAAGAAAAATGTTTTTGATGAAAATTTATGAAAATTTTGATTTTTTGAGAAAACTATTGGTAGATTCGTGTTTAAGGGGACAAAATACATCGGTATAGGGCCCGAAACGAAAAATATTTTTTTTTTTTTTTTTTTATTTCGGCAAAAATTGAATTGTTTCACTAAAATGACAGTATTTTTTTTTCTAGATGAAACAGCAGCTTAGGAATGAGCTCATTCTCTTCGTAATCGTTCAACCTTTAAAATCCCGCTCAGTTTTTTCGATTTCGATCATTTTTCGATTTTTGCCGGTTTTTTTTAAGTCGGACCATTTTTTGCAAATTTTGCCTTTCCGTTTTTTTTGCGATTTTGAAAGGACTCTCATTTCCACAAAAAGTAAGTTATCAGGATGGACCAAACGTCATTATCTAAGGTCAGTAACACGGTTGAAGTACGAAAAAGAAATTTTGGAATCGGCCAAACTGAAGTAAAGTTATGAGCACATGAAATTTCGCTATTTTGAGGTAGCTCAAAAGTAGCTCAAAAATGAGCTGAATGTTTTTTGTCTTTAATAACGTTTTAAAAGCACATAGCGATGGGAAATTTATCGCTGATCGAAAATCCGGCAATGTTTTTGTCGAAAAAAAATTGTTTATGAGAAAAAACAACGAAAAACTAATAAATAAATCATAAATCATAACACAGAAGTAGGAATTTTTTTCTCAGACATTATTCACCGCATTTAATGCATAATTAAAGAACGATAAAAATTATACAGCGAACGATGGTTCTCTAAGAAACATGCGCAAAAAAATCTGCAACCAAGAGATCCGCAACTCAGAGGGTAAATTACAGATTGCTCACTTTTTTCTCGCTCCTCCTCCACTGCTCGTCCCGGCAGAGCTGATTTTCTTCGTTTCTGCAAATGGAATTTCCACTCGTAGAGTCGCTCTTGCTTCTGGGAAGCCTGAAAATAAAAATAAAATTTGTTAAAAAAAAAAATAAACAAAAAAAAAGCTCATTACATTAGCGTTCGTATAATGTATAATTCATATAACGGTACACGAAGAGAGCTCGTATTAATTTACCCACTGAAAATTATATTTCCTCTTTCATGATATAGTCGAGTTTAATTTTTCTATTTTCCAATGTGAATTCGCGAGATTCATTTAAAAAAAAAAATTCAAGCAAAAAAAAAAGGAAAGAGGTAGAAGCTTGGCGCGCAAATGAAAATCGTTGATGACGAGAACAAAGAGTATGTTCCGCGCTTTTTTATTCCAATGTTTTCCATTTTTCTCTCGAGTTCACCCAGTTTTCGTCCCGGCAATTCCATTCACTATAGATTCGTACTGAACATACATACATACATATATATATATATATATATATGTGCATGCATGTACCGATTGTTTTTCATACTTTGCTTCACGTGCGTATTCACAGTGAAGGAACAAGAGAAAGAAAGAGAAAAAGAGAATAGATTTTATTGTGCTTTCGAAAAAGTTTTTAATGCACATTCAGGTCGTCACTATTTGAAGAGAAAAAAAAAATGTTGTATAAGAGCTCCGATTTTAATAAGCCAGAAGGTTTTTTTCACATAACTTAACCTTTTTCCTCATATGTTGATATACCGATATATTTGTCTCAATATATTAATATATTTATATCTTGTTATATTGATATATTTATATCTTGATATATTAAGATTAATGTATTGGTATCCTGATATATTCATACATTAATGCCTTGGTTTCTTGATATATTGATATTTTGGTATATTAAAAATGTATTGATATCTCGATATCGTGATATTTTGATGTATTGATATCGTAATTTGTTGATATACTGGTATTTCGGTATCTTGATTTATTTATATCATGGTGTCTTGATATCTTGATATATTGATATCTCGATATTTTGATATATTCATGTATTGATATATGTCGATATCGTGATATTTTAATGTATTGATATCTTGATATGTTGATATATTGGTATTCCGGTATCTGTATTTATTTATACCATATGGTATCTTGATATCTTGATGTATTGATATATTGATATTTTGGTATCTTGATATATTATTGGTATCTTGATATCCGAATATCTTAATGTCTTGTTATTTTGATATCTTGTTGTCTGAATATATTGACATATTAATATATATTATCCTAATATATTGATATATTTATTTATTAATATATCGATATCTCGATCTGGGTAACTTATAATCTCATGAAAGATGAACGATATCTTGCACCGAATAATGTTCCCAATAAATTTTTCCTATTGGAAAATTGTTTATAGTATTTCATTGCGATTTCCTCCATTTGTGAAAATGCCACATAAACTGAATTCTGCGTCATACGGGTAAACGTAAATTCAGCGTATTTCCCCGTACAATTCAGAGTGCAAAAATATATTGGAGATATATAATGTATATGTATACAAACGTGTTTGACTCGGGGAAAAAGCAATTTCTCCATAGCTCTGAATACGTATTTACTCTGGACTAAGAGAGAAAACCGCGCTTTATGCGAGTTTCCTTGCACAACTCGGCAATGTTTGGGTATCTCTATCTATCTTTCGTGCGAGGTACGATGGAGAAAAAAAAAGGAGGATAAGAATGAGAATGTATATACGCATTCCTCGGTGTTTCCTGGGTAAAAATGTGTAACACACCTGTAGCCAAAAGCACATTACTCTGGTTCTCGTCGCTCGTGGAATGAGGAACTACAAATTGCCCCGTCGTTTGCCCAATACTACTATTTCCGTCTCCCCCGTTTGTAACATTTATTCCAAGGGTTTGTAAGGCTCCTCGACACCCCCTTGAAATCCTTCTTCTGCCCCCCCACCTCGTTAACTCTGCCCATCATCAATTTCCGGCGTCGTTTTGAGGACCAAAAGGGTTTCTTAAGGCAAGGGTCTTACCAACGGTCGATAATGAAGGAAAACCCGATCCGATCCCGATCGGATCCGGACTCGATCCCGATCGGATCCAGATTCGTTCCCGATCGAATCCTGACTCGATCCCGACCGGATCCTGACCCAAATTAACTTTTTTATGAACATTCATGAGTTCATTTCAATTTGGACACCTGGTATATGCTCGATTTTTAATATTGCGGTCGGGGGTGGCGTCACCAATAAATTTAATATATTAATATCATATTATAATACTACATTATTATTATTATTATTATTATTATTATATTATATCAATGCATATTAATAAATCATAATTAATATGGGTCATTCCATGTCAAATGGACAAATAGTTGGAATCGATCCCTTTGAATTTCAATTAAATTTGATCAGAAGTTTTCTTTAGTTATAAAACAAAGTTCTACCGAAGGAAAAAAATTGAAAAAATATTTTTCGAAAGCTGTGCAAAATTAAAAATTTCGCAATTTTTTCAATATTTTACAAGTTCTTTTTTTAAATATCTCGAGAACTATTGTAGTTGAGAATCTTTGTGGGTTCGTCTTGAAGAGTATACTTGAAGCTAGGAAAAAAAAATATTCCCAATTTTTTTTTGAAAAATGATGAATTTGGAGTTTTGAATTTTTAAAAATTGTAAAAATCGACGATCAACATTAAATTTTTTGTTCAATTTTTTTTTTAATATTATACCTTGTACTGATCTTAAAAGGTCCTGAAATTTTCAGAAAGGTGTTTGTTTTTGTTTCAAAAATGTGAATTTTCAAATCATAGTAAAAAAAAAATTTTATATTTATTTTACGTGTAAGTTAAGTAAAGTTGAGCAATCGTGTAATTTTATAGTTTTTGGCAGTAAAAATTACATAATTACTGAACTTTACTTAACTTAGGGGTAAGAACATTTTTTTTTACTAAAATTCAAAAATTCATATTTTTGAAATCGTGGGTCTTCACGATTTTAAAAAATTCAAAATTCTCCAAATTCATCATTTGTCAAAATATTTTTGCGGGATATTTTTTTTTGTAGCCCCAAGTATGCTCTTCAAGACGAACGCAGATCGATTTTTCCGTAACTATAATAATTTTCGAGGTATTTAAAAAATAAATTTGAAAAATTGAAAAAATTGTGAAGTTTTTAATTTTCGAAAAAATTTTATCAATTTTTTCCTTTGGTAGAGCTTGGTTTTATGATGAAAGAAAACTACTGACCAAATTCCATCGAAATTTTCAGGGGTCGACTCCAACTATTGGTCGATTTGACATGGAGTGACCCATATAATTATATTTATACCATAATATTAAAATATAATAATAATATTATTATTATATTATTATATTAAAAACGTAAATTAAATAAATTATATAAATTTTCGCACCTTTCATCAAAATTTCAAATTGCTTATTGACTTCTTCGTTTTCCTTTGTGAAAATTGGCCCTGTCTTCGCCATTAAACAATCATTGTCAAATCTCGTTGCATCCGCTTGATGACAACCCATGGCGCACTTAAAATATATCATATATCATATATCATATATCATATATCATATATCATATATCATACATCATATGTTATATATCATATGTAATATATCATACATCATATGTCATATATCATACATCATATGTTATATATCATATGTCATATTATATCATATATCATATGACATATATCATATATCCTTTGTATCATATTGATCATTAAATTATCCTGCCCAAAACTAATCTAGAATTTTGGGTACTATTTTGACGATTTTATTGTCACAATGATTACCATCAGAATCTCAAGATCCGTGAGTTTACACTCGGAGGAATCTTCGCGTTCCCTCAGGAGTGAGCTAACGTCGTACTCGAAATTGCTATCACTGTCGTCGTTATTCTCGACGTTAACGCTTGTTTTTGGGACCCTCGAAGCGGCTCTTGTCTCTTCATTATCAAAATTCTCCTCGCTAAAATCCGTGAACATGAAACTAGGCTCGTCCAGGATCACGTAAAGTCTGCGCGTCAAAATTTTAGGCCAATGTCATCCTCACCTATTTTTCAAAATTCTCGAGAATTCTCGATGGAAGAAAAAGCCGAAGGACATATTCAGCAATTCAGCTTCATTTTGCTGTATTCAAAAAAAAATTTTGATTTTTTTGCGCCACTCATGAAATTTTTTTTAAACTATTTTTAGCATGAACAACTTGTGGGGGGGGGGGGGGGAAGCATAAGCTTCAACTTAATGTTTTTTCAAGTTTCGTATGGTTTTTTGTCGTCGCAAAAATGTTCAATTTATTGGAATTTCAAAATTTCCTTTCGAGGATATAAAAGTCCAAACTTTAAAAATATGCAAAAATAATGATTTTTTCTTTAAATTCTACACCAGAATACTCCCTTAAAATGTTACTTTGTCGGGACGTCGGCATAATTTCCATCGGAATTTTTCGGAGAATTCATAATTCGCGGAAAATTCAAAAAATTGAATGGGGAAAATTTGTATCTCCTCACCGAGGTTCGAGCATCATATTGAGGGCTGCTTTTAGCTCGATGTAACCGGAAATTGGTCGATAATCAAGTTCCGTGACGCGCCAATAGATTCGATGTGGTCGACCATTGCAGAGTGACGCGACCTGCGAGGAATGTTGGTCAAACTGGTAAAAGCCACGGTTGTTGACATAATCAAGAATTCCGTTAAAAAAAAAAAAAATCCTCAGGATGTTAACGGTACACTAAAAGAAACTATTCATGACGTTCCAGCACGGATTATATGGAGGCCTAAGCCCCTGGAATTTATAGCAGCTAGAACTTAAGAGCCACTGTTAAAATTTAAAAAATATATTTTTTTTGAATGTTTTAAAAGAATATATTTTTAGGAATATGTAGTTTGAATTTTCAGTTAAGACAAAATTATAGTCATAATATACTTATAAAATTATAGTCGAGTCAAATGGTTCTAAAAAAAATCTGAAAAAAATCCTGAGTGCTCTTCTGAGATACTACAAAACCATGAAAAATCGCGAACAAAATTTCCAAGGAACAAAATGATCTCTTAAACCCCAAAACTAGACCCGAACTGCTTAATCCTCTTACAGGAAACTAACCAAGAATTCAAAAAAAAAAAAACAAAGGAAATGCAAAGCGACCAAGAAGAAGGAACTAACCAAGTAAACTGGCTAACTAACTGACTAACTAACTGACTAACGAAGTAACTAACTAACTAACTAGTGAACTAACTAACTAATGAACTAACTAGTGGACTAGTAATGAACTAACTAAGTAACTAATGAACTAACTAACTACCTAACCAATTCATCAGTTGATATTTTTGAAAATGGCTATAAATTTATAAATTACTTTGCAAAATACGGTTCTTCATCGACGATTAATTGAAAATTACTTGTAGATGCTAGTGTCAGAGTTAAGCACTGATTTGACAGGTGTCAAAGGTCTCCAACCTCGAAAATTAACTCGCAATCAAGTCTAACCTCAGTCATGAGTTTGTGTGAGTTAACGAGCCATTCGTGTCTCAGATTTATAATCTTTTCATCGATGCTCAAGCTGGGATTTCCAACGATGCTCACGCTGATGCATTGACTTTCCAACATGTCCATGACAGTATGAAAATAACATTTTCCGTTGTGCGCATGTTAACCATAAATCCGAAACTGCGGGAACAAACGCTATTTCCGATAGCTTTCCATTCCCTGACCAAAACACAGAGGCGTTTTCGAGCACAGCAATTTCAGGGTTCACAGAGCGTCGCGCACACACACAAGCTTGATTATAGCGTCTCTATTCACTCATATATATATATATTTATCTGTGTGAGGAAAACATGACCAAGTCACGGGGAAATAGAAACGTCAAAAAGTTGCACCGTCCGAAATTCGTTTTTCGATAAATGCACATCGAGCAAAATACATTTTCATAGGCGACATTTAATGTGTGTGTGTGTGTGTGTGTGTGTGTGTGTGTGTGTGTGTGTGTGTGTGTGTGTGTGGGCGTGGAGAAAATGGTGAACCAATTTTCGAGAGTTCATTTTTTTTTTCATTTCCTCCATTTTGAGTGTCAACTGTCAATAGCTAGCGATTTGGGTTCGCAATTTTAAATAAAATCACCAATCAAGCCAATCAACCCAATAAACTCTCCTCGAATTTCCATCATGACCTCCAAATAGACAGAAGGAAGAATTTTGACCTTGACGACAGAAGTCAAAAAATCATTGGCAAAAGTCGTCGTCGTCGCCAATATCTCTGGTACCATTTTTTTTTTTCAATCTCCCTCGCACTTTCTTGAAGAGAAATAAAAACGAAATGTATGAAAGAGCATAATGTCTGAATGGCGAATGAAAGGGACGAATAGAGAAGACGAGGAGAATCCCCTTGAGCGCGAAATAAAGTCGCAAAGGCTTCTTCTTGCATGAAACTCGGGATTATTCGCCGGAGATCTTGGCCAGCGTCTTCGTCTCCGTCCTCTTTCGATCCCCCTTTTCTCTTTGTCGTTTTCTTTGCTCGTTGGAGAACGCGGAAGAAGAAGAAGAAGAAGAAGAGACGCCCCTTGGGCCACTCTGCCTGTAAAAGTACTCAAATATCCGGAGACTTGGCAAGAGGAGGAGCAGCTTCGAGGTGGTTGGTCGCTTTCACCTTAAGGGGGAACGCCACAGTGACGTGGCTAAAAATAGCCGATATTCGAGAAATTTTTTTTTCTCAAGTAAGGTAAATGTCCCAATTATTGAACAGCTAAGGATCTGGGGATTGAATTCGGCGAGAAAAAAATATAAAACAAAGAAAAAAAAACCATCGCTTTCATGTTCAAATGATACTCAGATATTTTTACTTTCGAAAAATCACCCTTTAAATTATTTTCAAATGATTTCAAATGAAAAAAAAAGAACAACAATGTGAAGCATGCAAATGTCCCAATTATTGAACACTGAAAGTGCCTGTGTCCCTAATATTGAACAGGCATGTCTCAGTTATCGAACACCCTCGAGAATTCTTTTTCCGTTCTGAAAAATATTTTTTTGGGTACAATATTGAGAAGTGAAAGCAAAATCAAACACTCGAATAATCTTTTATCAATCATGTGAAAATACAAAAATATATATTTAGTCTCTTCTGACAGGTTTTTGGTTCATTCGCATTTGGTTTATTTTTGCTTTTCAACTCGAACTTTATTCAATTTTTATTTTCAGCTTCCTCGTTTTTATGTTCCGTTTTTGTTTGATTCTGTCGCAACTTTCTTGTTTTTACGATTGAAATATCGGAGAGCAAAAAATATTGAACATTACATTCGTCTTTTTAGGTTGCAACCTCAGATAACTGCAACCTCAGATAACTGCAACCTTAGCCGATGAGATTATACAAATTTTGAATTAAATTCGAATCGAATATTCGAATTATTCGAACCACTCGAATTATTGTCATTCAAGTGTCATTCAAGTGTCATTTAAGTTTCCCATCCCCAATGTGAGTGAGGAGGGCCCATTTTAATTTCAGATTTTTTTCAGATTTTTAAACTACGGCCCTCGAGGTTTTCGAAAAAAATGTTCAAAAAATCATAACGTACTCAAATTTGGTTTCAAAAATCTGAAAAAAATTCTGAATGCTATTTCGAGTTAAAAGAATCATATAAAAAATCGTAAACGAAATCAGCGAGTTCGAGGCTCACACTCAGGTCAACTTGGTATGGAATGCCCCATATATTTTGAGAAAATGGAAAAAAAAATCCATTTTTTTGACCCCTCACAGTTTCCCCTTAAGGTTTCCCTCGACACAGAGAGTAACCAGAGGACAGCAAGGTTCTCTCTGTGTGTGAGTCTCGAGTAGAGATAGAGATGCCTCTTTGTGAAGTGTTTGGGGGATGACATACATATTCTAGTGGCGTTCGCCGGAGGCTCGATCCCGAAGCTTCGACGCAACGACAAGAGGCTTCGAAAGCGGCCGGTCTTTGTAATGGAAATTCGCCTTGTCGTTTCCCTCTCTTACTTCCTGATATATATATATATATATATATATTAGGGTGGTCCTTATTTAGAGCTAGGACGAATTTTTTATCGGACGCCCCCCAAATCGGCTCCCGATAATTCAAAAACAATACCCTAATTTTTTCAAATTTTTATCTAGACACTAACCCCTCCCGAAAAGAGGCTAGATTGACCCGTATTGGAATTTTAGACGAATTGCAATTCGTGTAGATTGACCCGTATGATAATGTGAATTTTTCCTCGAATAATATCACCGACGAACACTTAAATCTTGCAGTTACAGATTTTTATAAAAATTATTACACTTGGAATAAAATAAATCCTGAGAATATGGCTGAAACACGTGTATTTGAAATGGGGAAATCTACCCTCTTGGTGGGAGGGGTTAGAGTCTGGATAAAAATTTGAAAAAATTGGGGTATTGTTTTTCAATTATTTGGAGTCGATTTGGGGGGCGTCTCATGAAAAATTCGTCCGAGACCTGAATAAGGACCACCCTAATATATATACATGGGGCTTTCCTCTCGGTCGTAGCAACATTCGCAAATTCCTTGGCCATTCCCTGTTTCCTCTCACTTGGAGATGCTTTTGCCTATCTCTTCGATTCTAGCTCCGCATTCGTGCTTTCCACCGCGGCATCGATCATTTTCTCGCTTTCCATTGAGCCGAGAGATCACCGGGAAAATTCCGCCCACGCGGAGAGTTCCGAATAGTTGCTTGGCATTCGCGATTTCTCTCTCTGCCTCAACGTTTCAACACTCGTCGACGATGAGTCGGATGTTTCGAAGTGACGCCACTCGAGGACCATTCAAGCGCGTTCCTTTCCGGTAGGGAAATGGTCCAAAATCTTTTTTTCTGCATCTTGATCTTTTCATACACTGTCTCGATTTTTGTGTTGGACGAAAGAGATTGGTCGATGCTTGGATCAGGTTTGATCAGCGAAACCTTCCAATTGAGCATTGGGTACTGAAATTATTGCGAGAGGAAATAAAAATAATAACTTGTAACGAGAATTTGAAAATTATTTTTGTCGATAAGAACGATCCCTGACTTACCGACAGTGGTAATTTTTTTTCTTCAATCGTCTTCAATACAACGAGTGAGGTTCGATCCTACACATTTTTTGTCCTACACAAAAATTCTACACACTTAAATATTTATATATATGGGGCGTTGCATCCCAAATCATTGAGTTTGAAAAAAAATTTTTTTTTCCTCAAATTTTTTATATTTTTTAGTACTCATCGAAAGACCCTTACTGTAAAATTTTGAAATTTTTTTGATTACGCGTTCACAATATATTAATTTTTTTTTAAATCGCACTTTTTGATCCTGAACTTCTTTAATAACGGTCCAAATTGAGTGTTTTTTTCTCAAAAATTTTGTTTTTTATGGCTTTTTCAGAAAAAAAAAATAGAAAAAAAATACTCGACTTGTTTTTGAATAAGTTTTTTGGGTTTTAAGTTTTGAATCGTGTTTTTTAAAAGTGAGTGCATATTTGAATTTTTTTGAATTTTTTTTATTTTAAACTTCTATTATACAACAACTTTTAAGACCAGTCCGGTCCATAAGCCCTCCATAATTTTTTTTCCATTTTTGAAAAAAAAAAAAATTCTCTAAATTATTATGAATACCAATTTTTGTTACTATATAATATTTTTGAAATCAATTTGAATTATATTTGACCTTTTTTATTGTTAACAGATTTTCAAGATTAATAATTAATAATTAATCGATTTATAATGATTTATAGAAAATTAGAAAGTTTTTTTTTAATTTTCAAAAATCGAAAAAAAATAGCAATTATGGAGGGTCCACGACCGGATTGGTCTTAAAATTTGTTGAATAGATAGAAGTTGAGAATAATAAAATTTCAAAAAAACAAAATATGCACTCACTTTTAAAAACACGATTCAAAGTTTAAAACTCAAAAAAATTATTCAAAAACACGTCAAATAATAGTTTTTGTATTTTTTTCTGAAAAGGCCATAAAAAAACAAAATTTTTGAAAAAATAAACCATTAATTTGGACCATTATTCAAGAAGTTATGACCAAACGACCGAAAAAAGGTCGGTTTAAAAAAAATTTAATATCCTCTGAACGGGTAATCAAAAAAATCTCAAAATTTAACAGGAAGGGTCTTCTAATGAGTACTAAAAAATATAAAAAAATTGAGGAAATAAAAAAAAAAAAAGTTTTTCAAACTCTCCGATTTGGGATGGAATGCCCCATATACAGACCTATATTTAATTGTGTAGGATGAATACGTTGGGCTATAAATTCGTGTAGGACATTTTCATAATTGTGTAGGATGTAAGATGAGGGATAATATGTGTAGGATAAAAATCACTGAACATTACTATGTGTAGGATATTTCGTCAAGGATTTGTAGGACGATAGTCTGTGTTTTGATAATTGTATAGGACGTTCCATTAATCGTGTAGAATGAATATGTTGGGCTATAAGTTCGTGTAAGATGTAATATGGTGGATAATAATGTGTGTAGGATAGAAATCACTGAACATTACTATGTGTAGGATATTTCGTGTAGGATTTGTAGGACGATAGTCTGTTTTGATAATTGTATAGGACGTTTCATTGATCGTGTAGAATTAATATGTTGGGCTATAATTTCGTGTAGAACATTCAAATAATTGTGCAAGATGTAAGATGGCGGATAATATGTGTAGGATAAAAATCACCGGACGGTCTGTAGGATATTTTGTGTAGAATTTTTGCTGTAGAACGACCCATGATTAGGACAGAAAATGTTTAGGATCTAGCCTCACTCGAATCAGGGCCGTAGCCCCCGATAAAATAAATAGGGTCTGGGGCCCTATTTATCAGGGATTCAAAGAGACGATACCAATCGTCACGACCGATGATCTCTCAAAATCTCGACTATCGCAGGATCAGTTTCAAGGAAAACACAAATGACCCCTCCAAGCATCGTCTCTTGGAATTTCTACTCCGGTGATTTCTCTCTCTCTCTCTCTCTCTCTCTCTCCCTCTCTCTCTCTCTCTCTCTCTCTCTCTCTCTCTCTCTCTCTCTCTCTCTCTCTTTCCCTCCGCTTATATGAGCTGCGTGAATCTACACGGGCAAGTGGAAACCCTCGTCGAGGACCTTAATTGCGCCCGTGGCAAACATTTGCATTTCAAGTGGCCTCTGCTTGCCTGCATAATGTTTGACTCCCAGGAACGCCGAGAGAGGGACTCGACCTCCTCAAACCTAAGTCTAACGTCGTCCGCTGTACTGTTGGTTTAACCTAACACATTGCTATGGCACCGGCCAATGGAGACTGTAAATAGGAATATTTTGAGGTCCAGCCACGAGCTCTCGGTTATTTATATTCTCACATGGAAATTTTTCGTTGTGAATTGATTAAGGAAAAAAAAAATTGATTGCAACTTCACTGTGTCTCTTAGTTAGGGGAATTTTTTTTTTTTTTTAAGAATATTTTAAGAGGTGATGAGAAACGTGGGATGAAAATTATGCGAGTAAATTTGCATGTATGCTCGAGTATGCGTCAACTTTTCGGCGGCCATATTTACAATTATGATGAAGTAGGGGTGGTATAAAATGATCCCTCTCAGTCAAAAATAGGAGAGTGGTGACTTACTTTCACAGAAATAGTGACATAATAGTGACTTTTTCGTTCAAATAGTGACAAAATAGTGACGTCTCTACTAATTTAGGAACTTTTGTGAAAGCTAGTCGTATTTTTTTTCACCATTTCAAAGCTCATTTGCAGTAGGTATTTTCATGAGAAATTTGTTTTCCACAAAAACTCTGCGCGATTCGCAATCAGCGGTGAATTTCCCATCGAAATAACGTTTGAACGACGATAAAAATGAAAATATTTTTTTTTTGCTCAATTTTGGACCTATTTTCAAAAACCTCAAAATAGCGAAATTTCAAGTGCTCATAACTTTACCTCGGTTTGACCGATTCAAAAAAAAAAAATCGTAACAAAAGGCTGTTACTAAACTTAGAGAATAGCGTTTGGTTCATACCGATAACTTAATTTTTGTAGAAATGAGAGCACTTTGAAAATCACCGAAAAAAATTGAAAGGGGTATGCCTTAAAAAATTCGCAAAAATCGATGGTCGAACTTTAAAAATCTGCCAAAAATCGAAAAATTATCCGAATTCTATGAACTAAGTGGCATTTTGAAGCTTGAACGATCCCGAAGAGAATGAGCGCAAGTAGAACCCAAAATTTTATCCAGGAAATAAATAACACCCATTTTAGTGAACCGATTCAATTTTGACCAAAATGCGAAAAAAAAAAAAATTTTAATTTTTTTTTCGGGCCCTATCCCGATGTATTTCGTCCCCCTGAACCCAAATCTACCAATGGTTTTCTCAAAAAATGAAAATTTTCATGAATTTTCAACAAAAACATTTTTCTTCGATTTTGGCCCCATTTTCAGAAACCTCGAAATCGCGGAATTTCAAGTACTCATAACTTTACTTCGGTTCAACCTATTCCAAAATTTCTTTTTCGTACTTAAAGGCTGTCCTTGAACTTAGAGAATGGGGTTTGGTTCATTCCGATAACTTGATTTTTGTAAAAATGAGGGCACTTTGAAAATCGCCGAAAAAAATGAAAAGGGGTATGCCTTAAAAAATTTGCAAAAATCGATGAGCAAACTTTAAAAATTTGCCAAAAATTGAAAAATGATCCGAATCGAATGAACCAAGCGGCATTTCGAAGCTACAACGATCTCGAAAATAATGAGTTCAAGTCGAAACTGGAATTTAATCTAGAAAAAAAGCTACAGCTATTTTAGTGAACGGATCTAGTTTTGGCCAAAATGCGAAAAAAAAAAATTTCAATGTTTTTTCTTTTTAAACCCTACATCGATGTATTTTTTTCCCCTGAAACCGAATTCACCGATAGTTTTCCCAAAAAATCAAAATTTCTAAGAAATTTCATCGTCAACCTTTTTCGTTCAATTTTTGCCCCATTTTCAAAAACCTGAGAATCGCGAAATTTCAAGTGCACAAAACTTTACTTCAGATTGGCCGATTAAAAAAAGGCATATCAAACAGAACACGGTGGGATCATTTTAAACACAGATGTGTATAAAATGATCCCTTCGTGTTATTCTGTCGTCAACTAAAAAAATAACTGAATAATTGAATTATAAACACATGGACAGAAATGATAAGACTGCATAAATTCTTTTTTCTAAATGTGTTTTTTTTTCTCTAGAGGGATCATTGAATTGAATAACATTAATTTTTTATTTGATTCGATAATGAATAATAATAAAATTAATTGAGTTGAAAGCAAAATTTGTAAATTTGTAGTTTTGTAAAAAACCTTTTTAAAAGGTTATGCAAATAAAACTCAATAATAAATAATAAAATTGTAAATTTGTAAATTAAAAAAAAATGTGGAACTTGTTTTCTATTTATTTTAAAAACCTTTTTATTGATAGTTTTTTTTTTCATAACCAAAATACTTGAATTCAAAATTGAATTTTTTCAAGCATAGAATAATTGAATAATTGAACAACAGACACATGGACAGAAATGATTAAACTGCATGAATTCTTTAAAAAAAAAATATTTTTTCCCTCGAGGGATCATTGAATTGAATAACATTAATTTTTTATTTCATTTAACAAAGAATAATAATAAAATTAATTGAATCAAAACAAAAATTTGAAAATATCGAAATTTTCAAAAATGTGGAATTTGTTTTTCATTTATTTTATGAATTATGTTTATGTTCAAATTATGTTTATGTTCAAATTTGAATTTTTACCAATTTTTCGCAGTTAGAATTGAAATGACTTTGCTTGGGATTGCCCGTATATTGCATGTACTCCATTTTCATGCGTTTATTTTATCTCATCACAGCACTGTCGCTACGAGCTATTTTCACCAACAACTCGAAGGACATAAAAGCCCGATGAGTGCCATTCGAGAAGGCTGATGCATAAAGCTTGAATTCTCTCCTATACCGACGCGACGGTTAGATATGCAAAACGATAGAACGACATTTCTCGCTTGTCGCTTTCCCGCAACTTCTCATCTGTTTTGTCGCCTTTCATTGTCTCCTTACCTTGTGACGTACAACGTTTGCCAAAGTGCTTTTACACATGCAACATCGAACACGAGTCAAAGCACGATTCTCTATTTTGCATTCCCTCGAATAAACTTTGAATAAATATTTAAAGCACGTCAATAAATTCTAGTAATAATATCTCAATTGTAATAATTGTATAATTGAAAAAAAAAAATATTCAAAAAATTGTCCTCGTAAAAATAATAATCCTGACAATATTCTAGAATATTACAGTAAAAATTCAAAATATGTTAGAGCTATTTTGAATAAATTTTGAATGCACAAAAATAAATCATATAAATAACACTATAAATATATTTAACATTTAGAGTTTAATAAAATTACAATTATTCAAAATAGTTGTAATATTTTTGAGAAATTTATTGGTATTCATAATAATTATAATGATAATTTAAAAAAATATTCAAAAAAATGGTTCTTGTCAAAATAACAATCCTGATAACATCCTAGAATATTA
Organism: Alloplasta piceator; assembly: GCA_946863875.1. Taxonomy (NCBI): domain Eukaryota; kingdom Metazoa; phylum Arthropoda; class Insecta; order Hymenoptera; family Ichneumonidae; genus Alloplasta; species Alloplasta piceator. The sequence goes on along the minus strand of OX333081.1, from coordinate 2,479,383 downwards.
GTGTAAATTGTAAATGTCTCCGAACTGTTTAATAAATTTAGAATAAATTTTAAATGCACAAAAATAAATCGTAAATAATACCATAATGATATTTAATATTTAGAGTTGGACAAAATTACAGTTATTCAAAATAGTTGTAAAATTTTTGAGAAGATTATTAGTATTCATAACAATTATAATTATAATTTAAAAATTATTCAAAACAATTATCCTCGTAAAAATATTAATCCTGATAATATTCTAGAATATTACAGTGTCAATTGAAAATATCTCCGAACTGTTTAATAAATTTTAAATAAATTTTGAATGCACAAAAATAAATCATAAATAATACCATAATGATATATTTAATATTTACAGTTGGACAAAATTATAATTATTGAAAATAGTTGTAATATTTTTGAGAAAATTATTGGTATTCGCAATAATTATAATTATAATAAAAAAATTATTCATTATAATTATCCTCATCAAAATAATAATCCCGATAATATTCTAGAATATTACAGTGTAAATTGAAAATATCTCAGAGCTCTTTAATAAATTTTGAATAAATTTTGAATGCACAAAAATAAATCATAAATAATACAATAATGATATTTAATATTTAGAGTAGGACAAAATTACAATTATCCAAAATAGTTGCAATATTTTTGAGAAAATTATTGGTACTCATAATAATTATAATTATAATTAAAAAATTATTCAAAAAAATTGTTTTTATCAGAGCGGCCCTAAAAATTAAAAAATTTGTTTCCTCATGCTTTTCCATATGATCAACAAAGTTTCGTGAAAAATTACCGAGGTCAATTTCCTCATAGCGGAAGCTTCGTAAATTTTTCGAAAAGCTGATGAACCCAAACCCTCCTCCTGTCTAACTTATTTATCCTCCCCTAAACCTAGCTTGCAACGTTCTCCCATGAAAATCGATTTCCACTAAAACATAACCTCACTTTGCTGCGGTTAAATTTCAAAATTCATGTCTCTTCCCAGCGCGAAATCAAAATTTAACGATGATTATAACAAAACGACAAGTTCTCGACTCTGAAATATTAAATTCTCAGGTACGAGATTGGGAGGGGGATGGGGAGGGGGTTGGAAATATCCATTACATTTCATGTGTTTCGCCGGTATTAAAAGTTAATGAATCTGGAAAATACGAGGCTCTTCGAGGTCTCGTACCAACATATACATATATATAGATATATAAGGTAAGAACGGTAAGTCGAGTTCGAATTGGCGGAAGTCTAAGGGTTGTAGCGCGAGAGGGTAGCTCCGGGCTATAAACGAAGTAAGGCGATATCGACTTTTCGTCTTGACGCTACAACACTTATTTATATATATAGGGTGTTCCAGGAATGAAGGGCAATACCCTGAAGATAGATTCGTGACGTAATATCGAGTAGAAAAGTCCTTTGCGATTTTTTGATATTTTTAACTCCAGAATTGTTACTAAATTAATCAATTATTAACGTAATATGGAGTAGAAAAGTCCTTTGCCATTTTTTGATATTCTGAACCCCTGAATTGTTATTGATTTTTTTAATCAGCCAATGAGATGCGCCCATTTGCCTCGCTACACCAACGAGCGCGAGGGTAGGCGTGGTCAGATCACGGCTCATCTTAATAGGCGCATCTCATTGGCTGATTGAAAAAAATTAATAACAATTCAGGGGTTGAAAATATCAAAAAATGGCAAAGGACTTTTCTACTCGATATTACGCCACGAACCTACCCTCATGGTATTGCCCTTCATTCCTGGGACACCCTGTATATATTTATTGTCTTATATCGTAGAGACTTCTTTTGGTACAGAAAGAGAAAGAGAGAGAAGGAAAGACGCCGTTTTATAGGGCCCAACATCCGATACCCGTTAAGAATCTCCCAAACGAAACTTTAGCCTCACTTTTCAACCCTCTCTGCCTTCCCATCTCACTTTCCCAAGTTCCCGGAAAATTTACATGACGTATAGATAGTTTTACAACACGGAGGGAAAACGATGTAAACTCGTGAAATTGCTTCCTCCCCGAAATTCAACCAATATCCTAAAAATTGTCATTTTTTTTAGGAACAATTAGAAGCACTTGAAATAATTGTAATTTTTTAAAGGAATAATTTGAACCACTTGAAATAAATGAATTTTTTTTAAGGAATAATTAGAATCACTTGAAGTAATTGTATTTTTTCTTAAAACAAATTACAATTAATTAAAGCATAAATAAAATCTTGCAACCCCTAAATAAACTTTCGAATAAACATTGAAGGCCAGAAAATAGTTTTCAAATATCATAATTAAATTAAATAAATGTGAATACGTGGAATAAATGCGTTATCGACGGAAAATTTTGTTCATCAATCTATCCCATGACTAGAATAATTGCCATTTAATTAAATTTTTTTTTTAATATTTAGAATATAGGGAAAAAATTCCGCAGATTCAAAATGTGCATTCAGCTGACTGATTCACATTTTCTGCCATTTTTTGAGCGTTCTTTATGAAGAAGCTTTAATTTGAGTTACTTATTCTGGAAGATCACCGATTAATTAAACCCAAAGAATGAATTATGTGTAGATTTCCAATGAATTGAAAATAAGACATTTTATCGTTTTTATTTTAAATAATATTTAAATAATATTTTAAATAATGTTTTTCAAGAAAGATTCGATGATTAAAAATAAAAATTAACATTAAAAAAAAAAAAAATTTCCATTAACATGGACATGTTTCGGATTTTTCAGAATTTTCAAAAATCGAAAATACACTTTTTTTTAAGCAGGAAAACCCCTCGGCATCGATATAGAAAACTGTTAATTTTGCACAAATTTGTTTTTTTAGGTTAGGAACTTTGGACAAAATTGGCACCACAAAATTCGTTGGGGCTCCGATTCACCATTTTTATCCGACGAATCCCTTTATAAAATTGCAATTTTCAAAATTTGATAGATTTCAAAATTGGATAGATTTCAAAATTTGATAATTTTGAAAATTTGATAAATGAGGCATTCCACGTCAAGTCGGCAACCCCATTTATCGAAATCGCCAAAAATCGCACACAAATTTTTAGAAAGCAGTTCTTACTATCAAGAAAAATCGTGATTTTTTTTAGATGTTTAAATTACATATTTTAGCCGGAAAAAAGTACAACAATTTTTTTTATCCCATTTTGCAACTCGAAAGTTATTCATCATAGGGAAAAAAAAGTACATCATAAAATTTAGGATTTTTAACGTACTTTTCACTTACATTTTTTACAAACCCCTCCGAATGCTCTATATGCCATTTTCGGAGCAAATAATGTTTTGATATTTTTTTTCTCAGAATTGGTGTCCATGGGTCCATTGATAAAGTTTATTAAAATGTACAAAAAGATATTTAAAAAAATAATAATGAAAAAAGTTTAAAAAATTAAAAGAGTACAAAAAATAAACAAAAATGCGGGCTTTAAAAAATATCTGTAGATAGTCTCAACCCTGTTAATGCACAGAGAAATTTGTGTATTCGTTTGAGATGAAAAACGCATGGAAAGGAATGGATTCTCCGCTATGCAAATTTTTTTATAGTCTGTAAATATATCAAGTAAAAAATTGTTTGAACTACAGACGAATCGAAGCTTTCAATTCTGAGAAAAAAAAATACTAAAACATTATTTGCTCCGAAAATGGCATATAGAGCTTTTGGAGGAGTTTGTAAAAAAATTTAGTAAAAAGTACGTTGAAAATCCTAAATTTCATGTTGTACTTTTTTTTTCGTACGATGAATAATTTTCGAGTTACGAAATGGAACAAGAAAATTTGTTGTATTTTTTTCCGGCTAAAATGAATAATATAAAAATCTGAAAAAAATCACGAATTTTCTTGACAGTAAGAACTACTTTGTAAAAATTGTTATGCGATTTTTGGTGATTTCAAAAAATGGGGTGGCCGACTTGACGTGGAATGCCTCAATTTTCAATATTTGATAATTTTTAAAATTTGATAATTTTTATCGGACCTTTTTTTCCCTGTACAGATGTCTGATTATTGCTGATTAATTCTACAGTCCATTGGGGTTGGCAGGGGGTGGGAGTGCGATAGAATATGGGGGCGCGTCCACGCGAAATTTATCAGGTCTCATGAGAGAATGAGAGAAATAGAGAGAGAGAGAGAGAGAGAGAGAGAGAGAGAGAAAATGCCGGGAATCACAGTCGCGTTTGATATATGTCGCTGACCCAGTTACGACTCACTGCTCGGTTACACCAGCTGCGAGACTTTCGCCCTTAAATCGCTTCTCTCTCATAACATCATCCCTATATCGTGCCCTAACTATAAAAAAGGCCGATACCATAACGTATTGTCTGTGCGAAGACTCGAATTACGGCCTTGTATGAATTTTAGCGCTCTCGTTTTACGCCGAGACACCCTCGAGAAGGGAAAATAAATTTGCGATGATTCGCCGATTTTATTTTTTCTCCTGTAATTTATATATCGTAATAAAACAATCGCCCTTGTTATTTGCAGCGCCCACGAATTCAACGATAACGAAATGTTAAAATAGATTTATGTAAATATCAAGTTTGTTGTTTTTAAATTGGTTAAAATAATAATCAATTGAAGAATGGATTAATATGTACAAGAATTGAAAAAATGACGAAAATTTATAAATAATGTTAAAAAGATAAATAATGTTTTAATAACGTTAATAATTGCTCTGGTTATTTGCAACGTCCACAGGAATATAAAGAAAGCAAAATGTTCAAATGAATTTGTGGAAATATCTAGTTATTAATTTTTTGTTTTTAAATTGGTGAAAATAATAATCAATTTAAGAATGGATTAATATGTACAAGAATCTAAAAAAATTACGAAAATTTCTAAATAATGTTAAAAAGATACATAATGTATGAATAATGTTAATAATCGCTCTGGTTATTTGCAACGTCCACACGAATATAACGAAAGCAAAATAATGAAATAAATTTGTGAAAATATCCAGTTCTTAATTTTTTGTTTTTAAATTGATTAAAATAATAATCAATTGAAGAACGGATCTATATGTACGAGAATTGAAAAAAATGGTGAAAATTCATAATATAAATTTTTGTAAAATCATGTCTCACATGGGAAATAATAGATGTTACATAAATTGTAATATAAGCGATATTAGCACGAGCAATTGTGGAAATTGCACGAAAAATGCGAATGAGTAATGAAACATGAGTTTGCTACTCACTCTCTCGTCTCGATGACTTCCCAATCGATTTGCAAACCCGCAGAGATCTCTCCCCGAAGGCAGACTGAGGATATTTACAGCGATGGTTGATTGATGATTTGTCTTCAGCGGACCGGATGTCGGTCCCCGTGGAATTTTGACCGGAACTGCAGCGCCTCGAAAACGCGCACATTTTTCTTCACTCACTTCACTCCGATTTTATCATTTAAACGAATTAAATTGGACGACGAATGCGAAAAAAAAAATTTAACACGAGTGTATTATTTCATGCGAGAGACGAAACTCAACATCTTTATCAAAAAAATAATTTTTTATAATTTTGTCAAAGTATAATTTTTCAACATTTTATAAAAATCATCATTTTCCATAATTGTATCAAAATTATAATTTCTTACAATTATTATTATTTATAATTTTATTAAAAGTAAATCTGTGACTATTTTATTAAAATTATGATCTTAATGATCCTCAAGATTTCTGTATCTGTTAATTAGCAACGAATCCGGAAAAAGAAATTTAACAAGACAGTCGGTATATCAATGTGGCAATTATTAACCCCGAATTTATGAAATCCGGATTTAAACGTGTTGAAGAAGCACACGGTGAAAAGATTCGTCGAAAAAAAACCTTCGCTTCGAGATGATTATCCTTGAATTCTAAAGTACGCGAATATATGCGGTTCAATCGTGCGAAGCAACGAAGGCACAAAAAAAACATTCTCATAATATTGTTTTTTTTTCACCCAGCTCTTTACGCGCGCTATTTACTTCGTTCTCGAGTCGTATAGGATAGGGACAACGATCGCGTTTATCGCTAATTTACAACGCGAATAACACAACGAGTAGAAATAAAAAGAGATTTCTTCGTCGAAGAATCGACCGCGCAAAGCAGCTGATCGACAGAGACAGAAACAAAGATGGCGGCGGATAGCGATGCGCGCGCACCGTTTTTCTCGACGATTTCAATCTATTTTCTATAATATTTCAACACGAATACCGTCAACGTACTCGCATATTTCATTGTTTACAGTGTCTCGTACATTAGTTGCGCCGAGTTGACGAAAAAATAATAACTCACCACTTTCAATGTTTTTGTTTTACATCATCGCGCGTCTCTCGCTTCGCGGCGCGCGAGATCAAACGAACACGTGAATATCTCATCGAATTGAAACGACGATGATCAACCGTCGATATATTCGTTTTACGGCACTGAAATTGTCTCACGAACATTGTTGACGTAAAAAGAATTGAAAAACAATGAATTTATTGAGACGCGATCAACAGTCTCCTCGTTATCGAACAGGATCGAAGGACACGTCACGCACGACGATCACACTCACGGCCCGACTGACGGGTCGGGACTCGGGACTCGGGACGGAACTGCCGAGAGTGAGCTCGGCTTTTAGCTTTGTCCCCACTCCCGCAGGTCCCACGGAGCGCCAGTCGCTTTTCGCTTCTCCCGCTACGCGGCGCTGCTCTCGCCGCGCAGTCTGTGTCAGTCTCTCGCGTGGATCCCGTTCGATAACATCGTATTTCCCCGTAAATGTGCCCGTGTAAAATTAATTGTTTTCCTATTTATCTTGCGCTCAACTCACCTCAAGCTCGTTACAATTGTTCATAAGGTAATTACAGACTTCCAAAGAACGAATCATTCGACGATTAATTCTCGTCGTTGTAAATAGATGAGATTTGCTCGACGCTCTGCATTGCCGCGTCGTTCGTTCGCGCGAGCGAAAAACATTCGCCGGGGCGAGAGCCGGGAATCGAAAAAAAACATAAACATTGGGAACGGTGAGTGTAAGTTTTTTTTTCGTGAATCGTGCCTGCCTGATGTACGAAACACTGTGAATGTATACAAATGAAGGGCTTTGTCGCGAGTCGTGTTAAAATGCAAAAAATAAATGTACGGGTAGTGCGCGCGCCCGCGCGCTTCTTCCGAGCTTCCGTCCGCCATCTTTCTCTCTCTCTCTCTCGCACATTGGCCAGTTGCTTCGAACGACCGCACGGCGCGCTGTTGATCTTTTTCCACGAATTTTTTTTTGCGTTTGTGCGTTGTGTCGCGTGTTCAATAAAATTATAAATAATAATAATTTTTATGAAATGGTGAGAAATTATAATTTTGATACAATTGTAGAAAATGATTATTTTTATGAAATGTTAAATAATTATAATTTGACAAAATTATAAAAAATTATTATTTTGTAAAAGATATTGAATTTCGTCTCTCGCAATGTTTTTTTGTGCCTTCGTTGCTTCGCACGATTGAACCGCGTATATTTGCATCCTTTTAGAATTCAAGGATAATGATCTCGAAGCGAAGGTTTTTTTTTCGACGAATCTCGTAATAAAATTTATAAATTTATAAAATTGCAGAAAAATTTAATTTCAATGAAATTTTGAAAAATTATTTTTTTAATAAAATTTGAAAAATTGTAACATCAATAAAATTGGAAAAAATTATAATTTGAATAAAATTATATAAAGTCATAATTTTAATAAAATTATATAGAATTATAATTTTAATAAAGTTATGAAAAATTAGAATTTTATCAAAATGATTGAATTTCGTCCCTCGTAGTAAAATTTTTCTTTTTAATTTTTCACCGTGTGCTTCTTCAACGCGTTTAAATACGGATTTCATAAATTCGGGGTTAATAATTGCCACAATGATATACCGATTGTCTTGTTAAATTTCTTTTTCCGCATTCGTTGCTAATTAACAGATACGGAAATCTTGAGGATCATTAAGATCATAATTTTAATAAAATAGTCACAGATTTACTTTTAATAAAATTATAAATAATAGTAATTGTAAGAAATTATAATTTTGATACAATTATGGAAAATGATGATTTTTATAAAATGTTGAAAAATTATAATTTGACAAAATTATAAAAAATTATTTTTTTGATAAAGATGTTGAGTTTCGTCTCTCGCATGAAATAATACACTCGTGTTAAATTTCTTTTTTCGCATTCGTCGTCCAATTTAATTCGTTTAAATGATAAAATCGGAGTGAAGTGAGTGAAGAAAAATGTGCGCGTTATTCGAGGCGCTGCAGTTCCGGTCAAAATTCCACGGGGATCGACATCCGGTCCGCTGAAGGCAAATCATCAATCAACCATCGCTGTAAACATCCTCAGTCTTCCTTCGGAAAGAGATCTCTGCGGGTTTGCAAATCGATTGGGAAGTCATCGAGACGAGAGAGTGAGTAGCAAACTCATGTTTCATAACTCATTCGCATTTTTCGTGCAATTTCCACAATTACTCGTGCTAACATCACTTATATTACAATTTATGTACCATTTATTATTTCCCATGTGAGACATGATTTTACAAAAACTTATATTATGAATTTTCACCATTTTTTTCAATTCTCGTACATATTAATCCGTTTTTCAATTGATTATTATTTTAATCAATTTAAAAACAAACAATTCAGAACTGGATATTTCCACAAATTTATTTGAACTTTTTGCTTTCGTTATATTCGCGTGGACGTTGCAAATAACCACAGCGATTATTAACATTATTTTAACATTATTTATCTTTTCAACATTATTTTTGAATTTTTACCTTTTTTTCAATTCTTGTACATATTAATCCCTTTTTCAATTGATTAATATTTAAATCAATTTAAAAACATAAAATTGAGAACTGGATATTTCCACAAATTTATTTGAACATTTTGCTTTCGTTATATTTGTGTGGACGTTGCAAATAACCAGAGCGATTATTAAGATTATTTTAACATTATTTATCTTTTCAACATTATTTTTCTATTTTTATCTTTTTTCAATTCTCGTACATATTAATCTATTCTTCAATTGATTTTTATTTTAACCAATTTAAAAACAAAAAACTTGATAATTCCACAAATTTATTATAATATATTGCTTTCGTTATATTCGGGTGGGCGCTGCAAATAACCAGAATAATTATTAACATGATTTTAACAATATTTATCTTTTTAACACTATTTATAATCGAATATTTTTATTGTTTTTTCAATTTCTATTTTTTATGCGAGATAAAATTTTGTAGAAGCTTATATTATCATGGATTTAATCAATTTTCAAAAATCCCCTACTATTATTTCCCTGCGTTTTATAATTTCGACAATACAAATATTTATTTAGGTTTTCATCATAAACAGCCATTGCAATAACATAGTCTTTTCATTTTTTTTACCAGTATTTAGGGGTGTGCGATGATTCGAATGTACGAATTATTCGAACTATTCGAATTTACGAATGATTCGAACTATTCGATTCGAAACTCGATTCGATTCGTCTCGAATAATTCGTAAATTCGAATATTCGCAAAAAATTTTGTTTTTATTATTATTTTTTTCTTTTTATTTATTTTTATTAATTAATTAATTAATTAGTGCTGACTAATTTCCCTGAAAAATATGAACTAGAAAATAAAAGCAATTACAAATTGCCGGACGATTTGGCGTACTTTTTTTTTTCAAATCGGAATTTTCCGCGGTCAAAAGTGTGAGGAAAGGGAGAAGGAGAGCAAGAGGAGCACTGATTTTTCGCCAATCAAGAGCTTAGCAGTGAGAGACGCGATGGCGTGTAACGTTGAGTACATATATAGCGAGAGGAAAAGCTCCGCAGGATCTGTAACCACTGGAGCGAGTAATTCCTTGGAATCAGACGCTACTCGCTCGGAAGAAATCCACCAACGTTTCCTTCTCTCTCTCTCTCTCTCTCTCTCTCTCTCTCTCTCTCTCTCTCTCTCTCTCTCTCTCTCTCTCTCTCTCTCTCTCTCTCCCTCTCCCTCTCTCTCTCCCTCTCTCTCTCTCCCTCTCTCTCTCTCTCCCTCTCTCTCTCTCTCTCTCTCTCTCTCTCTCTCTCTCTCTCTCTCTCTCTCTCTCTCTCTCTCCCTCTCTCTTTCATACACGTATACATAGCACTTCCGGTGATTTTCCCGATCGTTTGTACGAACGAAATACGTACAAGGGAACGTTAGAATCTCCTCTAAGACCGTTGGCCCTCCGCGTGTAGCATTAACCTTGAGAAAAGAGTTGACCTTGGGCAGATTTCATCCGAGGATCCCAGAAAAGTCTCTACGTTCATCCTTCTTGCTTCCACCCTCTCTTCTTCGCCATTTATCCTCCTAAACCCGATTTTTTCCCTCCCCCAACGAGAACCGAGTCACCTTGGATTAAAAGCACTGTTTTTTTTCCACCCCCGCACAAAAATGCGACTACAAATGGCGGGAGTGCTTAGAGAGCTTTTTTTTTGCTACACACTGAAAAAACAGTCTATTTGTAGTATATTACGAATTATTCGAGACGAATCGAATCGAATAATTTGAACTATTCAAATAATTCGAACTTTTCGAATAGTTCGAATAATTTTTGAATTTAAATATTTGCATACCCCTAAATCCTAGTAAAAAATAAGAGACTATGTTATTGCAATGACTGTTTATGATGAAAATAAATATTTGCATTGTCGAAATTATTGAATAAATTAATTTCAGCAGCTGTGAAAATAAAGCCATATTTCAGAGGGAGGAAGAAAAACAGTGATCGATCGTAACAATAAAAAATAATTTCTTATTTACCGTTCAATAATTGTTGAAACTGTGAAAGTGAAACTATAGATAACGATTGACTTTTTTTGTTTGTTGTCGTTAAAATTTTTTCAAAACTAGTGTCACCGCGCGCGCAAGCGCGCGCTTGTCTCCAATTGTTTTACAACTTTTTTAATCTGACACGATCGCGATCTCAAATGTGTTGCAATTGTTTTCTCCTCTTTTCTACGATCTGAAATACGCACATGAACGATAGCAGCTTCAGAAATAACTCGCACTTCGAGATTTCGTGACAACTCTTCTTTTATGAGAGGATTTGGGAGAAATATATTGCAGATAAATAAAAAGAGTATAATTTTTGAAAAACTCAATTACACTTGACTGATAATCAGCGTATTGAATTTATTTGTTAATTTTTCTAACGATGTATTTTCGTAATATTAAAAAAAATATTTTTAATTTTACATTTCATTAAAAGGTTGGTAATGAAACTTTCTTTTGAAAGTTATGTTTTATTAAACTTTGCATTACTTCAGTAGTGAGCTGTTAAAAAAAGTATTTTGATTCAGTTAAATATATGATAGATCAATATTACTTCTTCATCGAAATCGATCAGTTCAAGAGCAAAAAGAATTATTCGAATGGTTTGAATTATTCGAATAATTCGCATATTCGATTCGAATATCGAATCGAATGCTATTTGCACACCCCCAATATTTATTTGGAACTTTTACTTAAATATTTCTCAACCGTTACAAAATTTTGTAGTCGTTAAGAAATATTTTATTTGTTTCAAAATAATTTATTTACTGTTGAAAAATATTTATTTAATTGATTAACTGTTGAAAAATAATTTATTTCGCCACTTTGAACTTTACATTTGTTAACAGTTAACAAATACTGGTTTTCTCGGTGTAGTAAAGCAATATATTTAGTTGGCACTTTCACTTAAATATTATTTAACGGTTACAAAATTTAGTAGTCGTTAACAAATATTTTATTTGTGTCAAAATAATTTATTAACTGCTAAAAAATATTTCGTTAATTTATTAACTGTTAAAAAATCATTGATTTTGCCATATTCAACTTTACATTTGTTAGCAGTTAACAAATCCTGGTATCCTGTTACAAAATTTGTTAGTTATTAAAAAATATTTTTTTTGTGTCAAAATAATTTATTAACTGTTAAAAAATAATTGATTTCGCCATACTCAACTTTACATTTTTTAACAGTTAACAAATCCTGGTACATTTTTTTCTCAGTTTACTTCACCTTCGCATCAATTTTATTGTTAATCTGGATTTTTCTCCGAAGCTTCAAAAGCGTGAAACACATTTTGTGGAGGAAAAAAATGGGTATTACAAGGAAAGGGGTTGAAATAATGGTTAAAATTTTCAAAGTCTGGGCAAAAATACAGCGAAGTTAACGCTCTGGGGTATAATGAATCGAGGCGAAAGCTCAAAAGCTGCTTCAACTTTCTGCTTATTCCAAAAGTCTGCGTGCAGACTGAAAATGAGCGGCGGAGATACAGAGAGAGAGAGAGAGGGGGGGGGGGAAGAGAGAGAGAGAGGGGGGAAGAGAGAGAGAGGGGGGGGGGGTAGATGCCTCAGGGAAAAGCAGTGGAAGGTTCGTGAAATTAATTAGCGTAAAACAATCAGTGCCCGGGAGCAACGAGGCCGATATCTCCATTTCTGTACGAGCTTTCTCTCTCTCCCTCTCTGTCTTTTGCATTGAGATTGACTTGGACGAACGAGAATATCAAACCCCACGTTTCATGTAAAGATGTCTCTACTTCTCTCACTATCTTCCTCTCCGAATGAGAGACAAGGTAGAATGTGTAGAATGCCCTTGGGATAATTAATTTAAACGTAATTGGACTGGTATACATTAGTGTATACATAGATATATATTAGGGTGATTAAAAAAAAAAAAAAAAATTCTCTCGAAAATAGGCTGAAAAGTTTCTTTTAGGTATCAAAAAAGGTCTGTCAAAATATGCGCCCTCAATATTAATATTAACATTGTCCTCATCGCACTTTTCGATTTTCCATAAGAATAACATGGGAAAAATTATTTTTGCGTCTTCTAATTTTTATATCTAGCAAACGATTTATCATACGGAAAATCGATGGACATATTTTTGTAGAGAATTAAACGCTCTACGAAAAAGATTCTGAGTTACTTTTTGATAAGTCTACTCGTTCAAAAGTTATTCGATGTGTTTGATTTTTCGTAAATTTTGCCGATTTTTTGATATTGCACCGGAACTATTAGTTTTATCGACAAAATGTCGATTTCACGTAAAACATAAATTAAACTTTCGAAAAATGTTAAACAATAATTCTCACTATAATGATAAAAAAAAAATAGAACCCTCCAAGAAAATTGTGCAGCAGAAGTTGCCTCAAAAATTTTATTTTTCTGTTAAGAAAATGACATTTATTGTAGTATAAAAGTAAATTTTTATTCGATTTTATTTTTTAATTAAAAAAAAACAGAAAAAGGGAATTTTTAAAGAAATTTCTTCTGCACAATTTTCTTAAAGCATTCTATTTTTTTAATTATTATAGTGAGAATTGTTGGTTAACATTTCTCGAAAGTTTAATTTATGTTTCACATGAAATTTCATACTCAAAGATAATTTAAAAAATATATTAAATAACGTAACTACACAAATAAATAACGAAATAGTTTTGTCATCGTTTTTTGTTTTGCTTGCTTAAATTTTTTAAGAAATTGCCTCCGACTATTTTTTCTTCTATCTATAATAAAATCGATAAAAACATCATTTTGAGATTAAAAGCCATGAACTTACGGAATGTGTAGCTCTACCTAACTGAATTATTTTCTTATCGAGGCCATTTTGTTCTGTCTTTATACATAAATACGTAGGAAATACAAAATGGTTACTTGGTTAGTTAGTAAGTTAGCTAGTTAGTTAGTTACTTACTTAGTTACTTAGTTAGTTACTTAGTTAGTTACTTAGTTAGTTACTTAGTTAGTTACTTAGTTAGTTACTTAGTTAGTTACTTAGTTAGTTACTTAGTTAGTTACTTAGTTAGTTACCTAGTTAGTTACTTAGCTATTTAGTGAATGAGTGTCAGTTAGTTAATTAGTTAGTTAGTATCAGTTAGTTAGTTAGATTTCCATTTCTTTGGTTTTTTTTTATTTTTTAATTTTCTCTTTCCCAGAGGTGGAGTGTATTGCAAACTATCTAGAGCCCTACCATTCAAAAATATATAATTCAGGGCAAAAGTTTAATTGACCATATCGCGACTGGCATTATTTCTCTTTGCATATTTCTCTCCCATTCTAGTTCGTTTCTCGACTCTTGCGAGAAGCCTGGAAAAGTTTGGAAGAAAAAGAAAAAAAAGTTCAAACTCGTTCTTGCACGTATGTATATACTTTCTTATATACATGGAAAAAATATATGTATATATATGGGTCATTCCATGTCAAATCGGACAATAGTTGGAATCGACCCCATTTAATTTCAATTTCAATTAATGACGTAAGAATGTAAAAACAAAAATATGATTGAAATTCTCATGTCATTAATTAAGATTTTTACTACTGAAAATTACAAAATTACCTGATCATTCAACTTTACTCAACTTACGATTAAGGTAAAAAAAAAATTTTGTTTACCAAATTTCAAAAATTCATATTTTCGAAAAAAAAACCATTCTGAAAATTTCAGGATCCTTTAAGATCAGTTCAAGGTATTATATAAAAAAAAATTGAACCGAAAATTTAATGTTGATCGTGAATTTTCACCATTTTTAAAAAATCAACATTCTCCAAATTCATCATTGTTCAAAATTTTTTTTCGGAATATTTTTTTTTTTTTCGTATCCCTAAGTATACTCTTTAAGACGAACCCAGAACGATTTTTTCGTAACTATAATAGTTTTCGAGATATTTAAAAAATAAACTTGAAAAACTGAAAAAATTGTGAAATTTTGCATAACTTTCGAAAAAGGAATTTTCCATTTTTTTGCCTTTGGTAGAACTTCGTTTTATAACATGAGGAAACTTCTGACCAAATTTCATCGAAATTGAAAGGGGTCGATTCCAACTATTGGTCGATTTGACATGGAATGACCCATGTATATGAATATCCGTCGAGTCAGCGCGTGCTTTCGCGTATTCCGCGAAAGTTTCACGAGAAACGCGAAGGGAGGAGGAAAAAAAAGTTCGTACGACGCGCATTGAGCTTCCTTCGAGCATGAGAAAAAATATTTTTATTATTACGGAACCAACGTTGGATGAAGGGTAAAAAGAAATGATATTGTTGTTGGCTGAACTTCTGGCGCGTACATCGAGCTCGGGCCTCTCCAAGTTACTCTAAATATATTTCAGACGCTTTTTATTCCGCTCACTGCCCAAAACCACAATGGAAACGACCGAAGAGAGGAGGGAAATTGACGAAAAAATTTCATTCGTTTGTTTCATTATTCGCAAAGGTACGATAATACCCTTCCATCGGTTCTCGCCAACCTTTCAGTTGTGCAAATTGTTTCCTGCAAGCAGAAGGAATTTTTTGCGAATTTAATTCGAATTTTTCGATTTATTCCAATTATTCGATTTATTCGATTTATTCCAATTATTCGATTTATTCGAATTATTCGAATTATTCGATTTATTCGAATTATTCGATTTATTCGAATTATTCGATTTATTCGAATTATTCGATTTATTCGAATTATTCGAATTATTCGATTTATTCGAATTATTCGATTTATACGAATTATTCGATTTATTCGAATTATTCGATTTATTCGAATTATTCGATTTATTCGAATTATTCGATTTATTCGAATTATTCGATTTATTCGAATTATTCGATTTATTCGAATTATTCGATTTATTCGAATTATTCGATTTATTCGAATTATTCGATTTATTCGAATTATTCGAATTATTCGATTTATTCGAATTATTCGATTTATTCGAATTATTCGAATATTCGATTCAAATTCCGAATCGAACATCACTATTCGATTCGAATGCTATTCGCAAACCCTTAGAAACGCGCTATTATTTTTCTCCCCGTCTCTATGGAAGCACCAATGTGTGTACTTTTTCGTGTCAACGCGTATATTTATTATTTTTCATAGGTACACATTTTACCTCGCGTCGGTCTCTCGCCTCCGCGGCGTTCAATTGCTCGCCAAATTGGCTCTGATATTCAAAAAAAAAATTGTCCCGCTTCTCTCCAGCCAACACGACTCTCTTTGTATTTTTCGCTGTCGTCCCCTCTCTCTCTCCCTCTCTCTCTAGCTCTCCCGCTCTCTATTATCTCCCATTCTCTCATGTTACATCTCTTCGCATTCTGCGTCTCTGGCAGAACGACCTTTCGCCTCTTTATTCGGGACCAGCGACCTCTGTTATTGCGCGCGTCGTTGCCTCGACTTCTCTCTATTTTCCCAATTTAATGCGCCCCACACTTCTCTCTCTCTCTCCCTCTTTTTTTTCCTCCTCTCTTGTTCTTTTTTTCCTTGGGCTTTTTTTTTTACCCACTCTCGCTGCGCAACGTTGACCGGCATCCGTTCTATCTTCTCTCTTCGCCTGGAAACAGGATTTTCACGAGGCAATTTGAAGCGCGCTTGGGCGCCACCGCTGACGCTCTACCGGTGGCGCCCTCCAGCGGATTAGTACATCGGAGTGAGCGGGCGCGCCCTGACACGAGAAACGAGGCGGACACGTCGTTCTATGTTGTTTGTCGCAGTATCAGTGCGGCAATATATAAGGGAGCGAGTGGACGGTTGGGATGAGGACGGAAGTGGCAAGAATGTACCAAAATGAGCCGCTTCATCGTTTGACTATGTAAATGTATATATATTATATATATGTGTGTGTGAGTGTGTGTATTAACAATGCGGAAGCTAGCAGCCGGCTCTGTGCGAGAAATTCTCATTCTCAGCATTCGCTCGAGTGCCAACTTCCGTTTCTACTCCACGATCGTATATACATGTATATGGGGCATTCCACGTCAAATCACGCGGTCATCAGCCTGACCCCCTTGGATTTTGATGTCCAATTAATTGAGGGTTTCGATTGGCCCAAAATATGATCTCGAATTTTTAGAAATTTAGAAATTAAGGGGTTGCCCGAGCTAAAAAAAATTATTAAATTGAGGGACAACATAAAGAGGGGCCTTTGTTAAATTAATGAAATTTTTTTCACAGAAACTAGGGCCCAAAACAGATATTTTCGTCATCGTTCGATAATGGGCCAAAAATAATTACTTTTTTTTTTGTATTTTAACTTTTGTTTATAATTTCTTATTGCGATTGTGTCTTGTAGTGAGAATAACAACAACGAAAATATTTTTCTAGTGAAACTTGATTTTTTTTTCTTGGTTTAGGAGTGAAACGATAACATTTTTCGAAAATTTATTAGCCTCGACGACCTGAAATAAACCGGATGATTCAAACAGCTCGGGGAACCCCTAAAAAATGAAATAAAAATTACTAAAAATTCGAGGTCACATTTTGGGCCAAAAGAAACCCACAATTCATTGGACATCAAAATCCGAGGGGTTCAGACCGATGCCCACGTGATTTGACGTGGAATGCCCCATATATATATATATACTCGTGGACTTCTTCTTTAGTCTTGACGCTCTCTAGAAACTCTCGGAAACTCTCTCGACAATGAGTGGCTAAAGGAAGAGAGAAACGTGACGCATTCGGTAGAATGAAGCGTGACTTTAGTACAGAAAGAGGATTTTACACTTAGCGTGAAGCAGCAATGATAACGGTCGTTGATGATCTCCATTTTTCACGAAGTCTTAAACGATATTTGGAGAGGCCTCTATTCTACACATTTTTATTCTACATTTTCTGCACAAAAGTTTCTACACAAATTATTCTACACATAAAAGTGGCAAGGAATGTTATTCTACATCAGAGAAGTTGCAAGAAAGATTATTCTACACCGGTTTCTACACACATTATTCTACACAAGAGAAGTGGAAAAGAATATTATTGTACACAAAATTATCCTACACTGGTTTCTACACACATTATTCTACACAAGAGAAGCGGCAAAGAATATTATTGTACACAAAATTATCCTACATCTGTTTCTACCCACATTATTCTACACGAGCGAAGTCGCAAAGAATATTATTCTACACAAAAGTTTCTACAAAAATTATTCTACACGTGAAAAGTAGCAAGCAATGATATTCTACACAAGAGAAGTTGCTAGAAATATCATTCTACACAAAATTGGTCTCCCCTTAGTAAGAATATCTCTATTCTACACATTTTCAATCTACGCAAAAGTTTTTACACAAATTATTCTACACAAATTATTCTACACCTGTTTCTTCACACATTATTCTACACAAGAGAAGTGGCAAGGAATATTATTCTGCACAAAATTATTTCACACTGGTTTCTACACGCATTATTCTACATAAGAGAAGTGACAAAGGATATTGTTCTACACAAAAATTCTTCTACAACGGATTATTCTGCACAAAAGTTTCTACACAAAATTGACCTCCCCTTAGTAAGAATGTCTCTATTCTACACTTTTGTATTCTACAAACAAGTTTTTACACAAATTATTCTACACAAGAAAAGTTGCCAGTAATATTATTCTACACAAAATTATTCTACACTAGTTCTTACACACATTATTCTACACAAGGGAAGTAGTAGAAATATCATTCTACACTGGTTTTTACACACATTATTCTACACAAGAGAAGTGACAAAGACAATTATTCTACACCGGTTACTACACATATTATTCTACACAAGAGTAGTAGTGACAAGGGATATTATTCTACACAAAACTTATTCTACAACGGGTTATTCTACACACATTATTCTACACAAGAGAAGTAGTGGAAATATTATTCTACACTGGTTTTTAGTCATGTGTAGAATAATACTGTGTAGTCAGGTGTAGAATAATACTGTGTGAAATAGAGGCCACCTGAATATCCGTTGCCACTTCTCTTGTGCAGAATAATGTGTGTAAAAACAGGTGTAGAATAATATTTCTTGCAAAACTTCTCTGGTGTAGAATAACATTCCTTCGTACTTTTTTCGTGTAGAATAATTTGTCTAGAAACTTTTGTGTACAAAATTTCATATTTAGAATAAAAATGTGTAGAATAGAGGGCTTCCCAATGTCCTGAACCAGAATACCGCCTTAAAAAAAAAAAAAAAAAAAAAAAAAGAAAAAGAAGTCGAACGAGGATACTCGGGACTGAGAGAGGTCTCCGGGGAGAAATTAGAAAAATATATTCACAATACGCCATCGTATATCCGAATGCAAACTGGTATATTTCCCGGCCATTATATCCGTACAATCTATATGCACATGTAGACGTGTGTTTTCCCATGTGTAACAATCATACGGACAAGTATAAAATTTATCTGAGGCGAGAGCTCGTGTTCACGTTAGCGTGAAACACGCACACACTCCACACACACACACACACACACACACACACACACACACACACACACACACACACACACACACACACACACACACACACACACACACACACACACACACACACACACACACACACACACACTCACTCCCACACACACACACACACACACACACACACACACACACACACACACACACACACACACACACACACACACACACACAACACGCACGCACGCACACACACGCACACACACACACACACACACACACACACACACACACACACACACACACGCACGCATGCACGCACACACACACGCACGCACACACACACACACACACACACACACACACACACCCTTAAACACACACACACACTTTTAACGACGACGTATTTTTTTCATCGCGTTTCTCTCCCTCGGGCGATCCTGGATTGAGATAGCATTTTTCGTTACCACGCGGGGCTCTTTTTTTGCTAGATATGGTTTGCGAGCCTCCCCCTTATATGCGAAGCCTCCGCGAAAAATGCTTTTTTCCGTCGAGCCACATTGCTCTTCTTCATCCCAATTTTTATGTATATACATTAGGGACGTTCCAAAAAAAAAAAAACACCCTCCGATTCCATTTCTCATTTTGTTTTTTGCATCACCTTTTTCCTAAACAATAAATCGCTTTTTTTTTTATTACCGTCGTAGTTAACTTTTAAATTTGGCATTAACATTTTTTGGAAAATCCAAAATTTAGATGTCGAAAAAGATTGTGATTTTTAGGTTCGTTGGCAGAAAAGTTTTTAAAAATACAAAAAATTTTGCGGTTTTTTTTTGGAACGAATTATCAGTGTCAATTTTCCCAATTATAATTTTTCAATTTTTAATAAAGTATTTTTTTTATGATTTGATTTTCTACTAATAACCGTACTAATGAACATTTACTAGTTCAAAAACAAAGTGCAAATTAAAAAAGTATATATATGTACGAAATATTAAAAAATTCGAAATATTCAAAAATTTTCAACTATTCCAATTATTGAAAAATTCACGATATTCTAGATACTCTAAATATTCCAGATATTTTAAATATTCTACATCCTTTAGATTTAACAAGTTTTTCGGTTCAAGTTAAAAAATTGAGATTTCCAAAATTTTGACACCGATAAATAGTTCAAAAAAAAAATCGCACTAATTTCAGATTTTACCGAAACTTTTCCCTTTTCACAAATTATGCATAAGATCAAAGTATTTTGAGATATTTGAATTTTGACATTTCCAAAAAAACTGTTTTTGACATTTCCGATTTTTTTTTTTAAATTCAAGAAGGAAACTGGATTGAATAGAAAGTCATACAAACATCTCTGCCCACTTTGTCTGAACGTTTGGAATTTTCCATATAAAAACGGAATTTTTGTGATTTTATTCAGATTTTTGGGCTAAAAGTAATTTGTTTATAAAATTGTAGTTGAGTCAAATCGCTCCAAAAAAATCTGAAAAAAATCCTGAGTGCTTTTCAGAGGTGCTGCAAAGTCATAAAAAATTGCGGACAAAATCGGAGAGTATGGGTCAGAAACAGGTCGAATCGGTGCGGAATGCATCATATATAAAGAGAAGGAGGAAAGAGGAGATGGAAAATGCGAGGAGAGAATGCTGGTTTTTTCACGAGAGAGAACACCCTATTTTTTTTAGACCTTTTTTTCCAGTATCGAGTGGAATAGGGTGACGGTATGGTCAGCCAGACGGACGCCAGCTTTGGTTGTACTACTGATGTATGACCATTGCTACTCTTCTCTACTTTCGCCTCGCTTTGACACACACACACAGTAGAAAAAGCATCGAATTATTTTGCTCTCTCGTGGGTGGACCCTTTTATCTCGGACGCATCGCTTTTTCCCTTTCACTTTTTTTTTTGTTGTTTTTTTTTTAAACCTCATTCGCAATAGAAGCCATACGTTATCTCTAATTAATTTATACCTAAATTCGGACTGAAAGTAACGTGGGAGTAAAAGCTTTTCCCTCTTCCCTCTCTTCTTGGTCAGCCAATTTATGAATTATTGGCTAACCACAAATACTTTTTAGGGAGGCTTCTTATTAATTTTAATGTTACTTTTTGTTCTTGTTTAAATTAAATTTTTTTCAATTTCGTTATCCAGAGGTTTGCTCGTTTATTCAATATCAAATCTTTGAATGTTGAGAGTTGAGTACGATTTCTCAATATGTGAAATAAATTCATGTAAGGTACAATCTAGTATTTATTTTATTTTGTTTATTTTATTTATTTCATTTTATTTTGTTTATTTTATTTATTTTATTTATTTTATTTATTTACTGTCGTGTATTGAAATACATTTTTTTTCGACAAAACTCTGCATGATTTGCAATCAGCGGTGAATTTCCTATCGAAATAACGTTTAAAGACGATAAAAAAAAAAATTAAAAAAATTTGCTCAATTTAGCCCAATTGTAAAAAACCTCAAAATAGCGAAATTTTAAGTGCTCATAACTTTACTTCGGTTTGACCGATTCCAAAATTTGTTTTTCGTACTTAAAGGCTGTCACTGAACTTAGAGAATGGCGTTTGGTTCATTCCGATAACTTAATTTTTGTAGAAATGAGAGCACTTTGAAAATCGCCGAAAAAAATGGAAAGGGGCATGTATGCAAAAATTTGCAAAAATCGATGGTCGAACTTTAAAAATCTGCCAAAAATGGAAAAATTATCCGAATTATATGAATAAAGCGGCATTTTTAAACTTGAACGATCCCGAAGAGAATGAGCGCATGTGGAATCCAAAACTCTATCCAGAAACAAAATTACACTCATTTTAGTAAACCGATTCAATTTTGACCAAAATGCAAAAAAAAAAAAAAAATTTTAATTTTTTTTTCGGGCCCTATACCGATGTATTTTGTCCCCTTAAACATGAATCTACCAATAGTTTTCTCAAAAAATCAAAATTTTCATAAATTTTCATCAAAAACATTTTTCTTCAATTTTGGCCCATTCTCAGAAACCTCGAAATAGCGAAATTTCAAGTGCTCATAACTTTACTTCGGTTTGACCGATTCCAAAATTTGTTTTTCGTACTTAAAGGCTGTCACTGAACTTAGAGAATGGCGTTTGGTTCATTCCGATAACTTAATTTTTGTAGAAATGAGAGCACTTTGAAAATCGCCGAAAAAAACGGAAAGGGGTATGCCTTAAAAAATTTGCAAAAATCGATGGTCGAACTTTAAAAATCTGCCAAAAATCGAAAAATGATCGCAACCGGATGAACCAAGCGAGATTTTGAAACTTGAACGATTACGAAGAGAATAAGCTCATGTCCAAGTCGCAATTCTATCTAGAAAATAAATTACAGCCGTTTTAGTGAACCGATTGAATTTTGGCCAAAATGCAAAAAAAAAAAAATTTGTAATTTTTTTTCTCGGGCCCTATATCGATGTATTTTCTCCCCCTGAATATGAATCTACCAATAGTTTTCTCAAAAAATCGAAATTTTTATCAAAAACATTTTCCCTCAATTTTAGCCCCATTCTCAGAAACCTCAAAATAGCGAAATTTCAAGTGCTCATAACTTTACTTCGGTTCAACCTATTCCAAAATTTGTTTTTCGTACTTAAAGGCTGTCACTGAACTTAGAGAATGGCGTTTGGTTCATTCCGATAACTTAATTTTTGTAGAAATGAGAGCACTTTGAAAATCGCCGAAAAAAATGGAAAGGGGTATGCCTTAAAAAATTTGCAAAAATCGATGGTCGAACTTTAAAAATCTGCCAAAAATCGAAAAATTATCCGAATTATATGAATAAAGCGGCATTTTTAAACTTGAACGATCCCGAAGAGAATGAGCGCATGTGGAATCCAAAACTCTATCCAGAAACAAAATTACAGTCATTTTAGTAAACCGATTCAATTTTGACCAAAATGCAAAAAAAAAAAAAAAATTTTAATTTTTTTTTCGGGCCCTATACCGATGTATTTTGTCCCCTTAAACACGAATCTACCAATAGTTTTATCAAAAAATCAAAATTTTCATAAATTTTCATCAAAAACATTTTTCTTCAATTTTGGCCCATTCTCAGAAACCTCGAAATAGCGAAATTTCAAGTGCTCATAACTTTACTTCGGTTCAACCTATTCCAAAATTTCTTTTTCGTACTTAAAGGCTATCACTGAACTTAGAGAATGGCGTTTGGTTCATCCCGATAACTGAATTTTTGTAGGAATGAGGGCACTTTGAAAATCGCCGAAAAAATTTGCAAAAATCGATGAGCAAAGTTTAAAAATCTGCCAAAAATTGAAAAATCATCCGAATTGGATGAACCAAGCGGTATTTCGAAGCTACAACGATCTCGAAAAGAATGAGTTCAAGTCGAAACCGGAATTTCATCTAGAAAAAAAGCTACAGCCTTTTTAGTGAACAGATCTAATTTTGGCCAAAATGCGAAAAAACAATTTTTTCAATTTTTTTCATTTCAAACCTCATATCGATGTATTTTTTCTTCCTGAACATGAATTTACCAATAACTACCCCAAAAAATCAAAATTTCAAAGAAATTTCACCAAAAACCTTTTTCCTCCAATTTTTGCCCCATTTTCAAAAACCTCAAAATCGTCAAATCTTAAGTGCTCATAACTTTACTTCAGATTGGCCAGCAAAATTTCAGGTAGAGCCACCTTTAAAAAAAAAAAAGGCACATCAAAAAGAACACTGTGTATTGAAAGTAATTCCGCGCAGGACAAATTTGTCCCCTACTCAATTTTCCATAGTAAACGAGTCGTGGTACAAATTTGTCCCCTATTCTAACGAGCACCTCTATTCTAACTGAGCTTCTGAGCTCTGAAATAGTGACAATAGTGACCAAATTTCGAAAATAGTGAGAAAAGTGATACGATTTTGAAATAGTGACCAATAGTGATAAATAGGGACTCACTGATAACCCTGCAAAGGGCTCAAAACTCTTCAAGGGTCCGATTTCTCATCAAATGGTTTATTATTTTATTTATCATTTACCCCCTTAATCTTAATTAAGGGGGTAATTGATATAATAATAACTTAATTAATTCAGTCTTAATTATTGTATTATTTATTAATATAATATAACAAATTATATTGTTGTTATTATTATTATTATTATTATTATTATTATTATTATTATTATTTCCTAGATTGCCACAAAAATCAAGGAATATATTGCAATTTTTGCAAGGGCCCCCCTTAACCCATGGGGATCATTTTGTTCACCCTTGGTTGAATATAGATTTAAACGTGAAGTCAAAAAGAGTCGCGACAGGCCATTGGCACATTTTTCTAAGTTTCCATCGCGTTTATATCGCCCTGTAAATTTCCAGTTGTAAACTCTGGAGTCAGCGATCGAGATCGTTGCGACAGCTTGATGGCGTCCGATATATAAATTTCATATCACAATTTTATACGACGGAAATAAAAACTTTGTGTATGGGAGGCAGTTTCTTTACTGGAACAAGACGAGAACATGACTATTTCGCTTAACAGAGTAGCTATGCTATCGGTTTTTTTTTTTTTTTTTTTTAAATTTCTACCCGACGTTTTATCGGTCGAGGCAAGAACGTGAGGATGCGAAATGACCTCACGAGAAAGTAAATTGTATGTTTGACCTTTTCAGTAAAGAATATGGGTCATTCCATGTCGAATCGACTGAGAGTTGAAATCGATCCTTTTCGATTTCGATGAAATTTGGTCAGAAGTTCTCTTTTATCATGAAATGGAGTATTAAAGGAAAAAAAATTTAAAAAAATTGTTTTGTAAGTTATGAAAAATTAAAAATTTCACAATTTTTTCAATTTTTCAAGTTTATTTTTTAAATATCTCGAAAAATATTATAGTTACGATAAAATCGATCTGCATTCGTCTTAAAGAGTATACTTAGGGCTACGAAAAAAAAAATATTCCGAAGAAATTTTTTGAAAAATGATGAATTTTGAATTTTTAAAAATCGTTAAAATGAACGATCAACATTGAATTTTTGGTTCAATTTTTTTAATATAATACCTTGAATTGATCTTGAAGCATCCTGAAATTCTCAGAATGTTTTCTTTTTTTTTTAATATGAATTTTTGAATTTTGGTAAAAAATTTTTTTTTTTTTTTCAAGTAAAGTAAAGTTTAGAAATCATGTAATGTTCTGTAGAAATTGCAAAAGGAACGAACGAAGAAATCACTAAAAATTGAGAGGAAAAAGAATTCTCGACATTTGTGCGAAAAAAAGAAGAGACTGAAGAAATTCATCTTTTTCATTCTAATGAGACTCGCTTTGTAACGAGTCAGCGTTTTTTTTTCTCCCCTCCATTTTCTCGTAAGACGACGAGTATCCGTCGTCATAATGCTCATTTTCCAGATGAGATCTCGACTAATCTAAGGTTTCTTCTTTGAACTCTTTGTTTCTCCCTCACTAAAATTCACGGTCTCGTTCGTGGACCCCTTAATGATGCGATCCCTCGAAGAAATGGGCAAGGATAAAGGTACTGAAATGCGCGAAGACTCGCTCGACGATCGTTCATTGTTATTTAGCAATGAGACATTTTGTTTATCAAATTGCGAGAATAATTGTGGAATTTATAGCCTTGAGGATGCTCGTACAGTCCCAGCCAAAAAATTTATCTTATTGAAATTTTTGAACTTCGTGATACAATAAAAATCTGAAAAAATTCACCAATATTTTGCATGCCATAAACAATAATTATCAATAATAATATTGCCCAAAAGTTATTAATAAATTGTTTAAACAAATAATCATTCAACAATTTTTCGTTAAATTCTCTGTTTTCTTTAACAAATCGAGTGCGTTAATTTTTCTGAACGTATATGAATTTTTTTAAAATTTTCTCTCCATTTTGAAATATAATAAAAAATATTCTGAAAAACGAACAAAAAATTGCCAATTTTGTACATGTTTATCGTCAGCTTTGAAAAGTTTCGAAGACACTGGGCCAAAAAATACATAAATACAGCCATTCTAAAAATTTCAGAATGGGAATTTCAAAATAGAGAGGAAATTCAGAAAGTTCAGAAAAATTAACGCATTCGATTTGTTTAAGAAAAAAAAGAACTGACCGAAAAATTGTTAAATAATTATTTATTTAAACAATTTATTTATAACTATTGAGCAATATTATTATTGATAATTGTTGTTTATGGCGTGCCCAATGTTGCTAAAAAAAATTCAGATTTTTATTGTATCACGAAGTACGGAAATTTTGATCAGATAAAATTTTTGGCTGGGACTGTACAGGCAAAGCATACTTAAGATTCTCTTTAGTCCAGAGGCAAAATTTTTAGTAGAAAAAAAATTACCTATTTTGGGGGACAAATTCAATTTTTGCCAAAATGCAAACAAAATTTTTTTAATTTTTAAATTTTTTTTTTAAACACGAATCTACGATGAGTTGTTTAAAAATGTCCAAATTTTTATGAATTTTCATCAAAAACATTTTTGCTCAATTTTAGACGAAAAAGACTATTTACGAAAAAATCACTATTATGTCATAAAAAGCTTAATATGTATGTCTCTAGACCAGAATGACGCCTTAAATAATATTAGGTAATAATATAAATAAAAATAATAAATGAAATAAATAAAAATAACAAATGAAATAATTAAAATTAATAAAATTATCTTGATTAATTGTAATTATGAATTAGCTATTAATTGACTGTTAATTACGCTAACTAACGCATTAAGCTAACTTGTGATATTGATAAATAATATATGATACTAAAAAATATGGATATTAAGGGGTATTATATATTTCGCTTACGTCCCAGAAACGCTTCGATAGCGGAAGCAACGAAGTTTAAAGTAGGCAAAACTTGGTTGAAGCGAGTTGCACCGAAGTTTTGTCGAGCTACGATCGAGCTACTATTTCTGACCCTTAGTTCGCAATTTTTGCTTCCTCCTAATCTTTTCGCCTTCAGCATTCGGGAAACTTTTTTACAAGAATGCATAAATTTGGTTTTGAACCGAAAAAATATTTAAAAATATTTACAAATATTTGAAAATTTTATATTAATTTCATATTGAAAACATAACGTTTTTTAAACCATAATTCTAGAAGTTAGAAATTCTGTTAACACTTATTTTATTAATTGGAAATTTATTTTTCTATTTAATGATTAACAATAATTTACCAATTTTTTTTGTTTCAATTAAAAGAGATATTATTTATTTATATTTCAAGTCAAAATTGAATAAATTAATATATTTCACTCAACAATTAATTAAGATGTATATTGATATTTTAATCAATTAAATTTAATTGCCAATTAACATTCGACATCCTTATTTATTTTTATTTTACATCCTCATTTTTAAAAAGAACGAAGGATAAATTAATGAAAAATCTATGCTACGAAAGTAAGAAAAAGCGAAATTACAAGAATTACAAATTAAATTACAAAAAAAAATAAAAAAACATTTTTAGAAGCCTCCCTGATATACGTTAGCGTCTAAACTCTCCTCGTTAGTTGTTCCTGGCACAAGTCAGCTGTTCATTGCTAACCCTCCAACGCTAATTGCGCGTGGTCATTACCGGCAATCGTCATTAATATGCTATAAAAGTAAGAAAAAGCGAAATTACAAAAATTACAAATTAAATTACAAAAAAAAATTAAAAAATTTTTTAGAAGCCTCCCTGATATACGTTAGCTTCTAAATCTCCTCGTTAGTTGCTCCTGGCAAGGGTCAGCTGTTCATCGCTAACCCTCCAACGCTAATTGCGCGTGGTCATTACCGGCAATCGTCATTAATTCAACGAAACGACGTTCTCGTTACTGAAGTTGTTCCCCGAGCGGACTCAGTCATATCGATGTACGGCCTAAACGATGTTTAAAGTAGTTAGGATCTTGTCGAACTTGTACCAAAAATGTTCCCATTAAATTTGAAAACAACGAGGAGAATTTTCGATTATGCGAAATATGAAAATAGCATTCTAATGAGTTCATCAAGCTAATTATAATTGTATAACTATAATGTAGAAACATTTAAAAAAATGTATAATAACATATTAATTAAATAAAATTAATAAAATTAGTTAGGATAATTAGTTAGGATAATTAACTTATTAACTTCATTTGAAATATTAATTATGATTTTATAATTTTATAATAATAAATTTAAAACGAGTAATTAAACTAATTAAAATAATTATGGAGATATAACAACAACAAGAACAACAACAACAACAACAATAATAATAATAATAATAATAATAATAATGAATAAATAATAAAATAATTTCTGATTTTTCGTTGAGAATTTCAAAATCGAAGCGATCGAGACTGAGAATATTTGACCTGAGATGTTTCATGTACAGAGACGAAGAAACCGCGAGTCTCTCGGAGTAATTTTCCATTTGCCAACTTCGAGATTGCCGCTGCGTCTCCTCGAGGACCTCTCTCGTACCTTCCTTCTCTCTTTTGGGTTCTCGTCCTCGGTCCACTTTCCACTTTCCCTCATACTTTGAGCCACACTACTTTCAAAGCACCGCCACAATTTCTCTCTTTACGTCTCTCGAGCGAATTTATTAATTTTTCTAGACGTATAGTTGAGAATACAACGACATTTGGCAAAAAAAAATCATTCATGAGAGTCGAGTCCTCTGAAAAAAATGGTGTCACAATTTTTGTGTATTTTAGCAATTTTGGCATCGCCGATTTTAACTTTTTAAATTAAATAAATAAAATAAAAAATCAAATAAAAAAAAAAGTTTTTTTTAAAATAAGGGCATTAAGGGGGGAAGCCATTGTAAGGGGTGAAAAAGTTGTCAAAGTTAGAGATTTTTTTTTACAGACATAATTAATTATTAAAGGATCGCGTTACTTTTATTCAACTTGTTGAGTATATATTGAACTTTTTTTCATAGCAATTTTTATTGAAAAATCTTAAAAATGAACAGAGATATAAAATTTATCTTGAGGACAAAAAAAAAGTTCTCTCAAAAAAAAAATAAGGGTATTAAGGAAGGATTATCCCAATGTAAGGGGTGAAAAAATTGTCAAAGTTTGAGCATTTTTTTTACCGACATAATTAATTATCAAAGGATCGCGTTATTGTTATTATATTAATTACATAATATTTAACTTGTTTCATAGCAATTTTATTGAAAAATCTAAAAAATTAACAGAGATATAAATGTTATCTTGAGGAAAAAAAAGTTCTCTTCCCTTTGATATCTTGATCTTCATTTTTTTTTCTTTGTTCATTCTTAAGTTCAAACTTAGTGCGAACTTCAAATCAATCTTAAGTTCAAACTTTAGTGCGAACTTCAGATCAATCTTAAGTTCAAACTTGAGTACGAACTTCAGATCAATCTTAAGTTCAAACTTTTGTGCGAACTTCAGATCAACCTTAAGTTCAAACTTTAGTGCGAACTTCGAATTGATCTTAAGTTCAAACTTTAGTGCACACTTCAGATCAATCTTAAGTTCAAACTTTAGTGCGAACTTTAGATCAATCTTAAGTTCAAACTTTAGTGCGAACTTCAGATCAATCTTAAGTTCAAACTTTAGTACGAACTTCAGATCAATCTTAAGTTCAAACTTTAGTGCGAACTTCAGATCAATTTTAAGTTCAAACTTTAGTGCGAACTTCAGATGAATCTTAAGTTCAAACTTTAATTTGATTTGAAGTTCGATCTTAAGACCCATCTTGAGCTTGAACTTAAGTTCGATCAAACTTCTTTCATCGCCTCCCTCGACCGTGTTTTTTTTGCATTAATTGTCAAAATAATTAAGTTCGTTCGAACTTAACTTCAAGCTCAAGATAGCTCTTAAGATCAAACTTTCAACCAACTTTAAATTTCAACTTAAGATCGATCTTAAGTTCGCACTAAAGTTTGAACTTAAGAATTATAATGACACTTAAGTTCCAACTTGAGTTCTTAAGTTTGTTCTTAAAATTTATCTTAAGATCGTTCTTAAGATCAAACTTGAGATCAAACTTTCCATTGAACTCAAATTGGAACTCAAGATCGATTCGAATTAAAGATGAATCTTAAGTTTGAACTTAAGTATCATTATAAGTTCATACTTGAGTTCAAACTTTAGTGCGAACTTGAGATCGATCTTAAGTTTAAACTTGAATTTGGTTTGAAGTTTCATCTCAAGATCGATCTTGAGCTTAAACTCAAGTTCGATCAAGTTTCTTTCATCGCCCCTTTCGATCGTGTTTTCTGACATTAGTTGTCAAAATAATTAAGTTGTATCGAACTTAAGTTTAAGCTCAAGATGGATCTTAAGATCAAACTTCAAACCAAGTTTAAGTTTGAACATAAGATCGATCTGAGGTTCGCACTAAAGTTCGAACTTAAGTATGAACTTATAATGACACTAAAGTTCAAACTTAAAATTCATCTTAAATTGGAACTCAAGTTCTAAAGAAAGTTTTATCTTAAGTTTGATCTTAAGATCTTAAAATTCGGGCCTTAAACTATAATTAATCTATTACCAATTGGAAGTGAGACGGAATGAGAGGAATTTTGACTCAAAATTTTGCCTACATGTTTTTGAAAATATATATACTTCAAAGAAATGCAAGAAAATTTTTTAATTTTCACAATGGCTTTTCCTCTCGATGCTTGAGGCACGATTTTGGGATCAGTCCAGCGCGACTTCCGGTTTTGAGTTACGAATTTTCCTCCAAAATGGCCGCGTTAATTTTCTCAATTTACGAGTAAACACGAAATATATTCGATTGATTGTATATAGATATATAGAGAAGTGTACGTTGGAGAAAGCCACAATTACGCACTCGGAGGATGACTGATGGAACCAAGCACAGAACACTCGACGGATTCCTCCCATTTCCGATTACATTACATTCTAACTTGGCTCTCTTCACACCCTGACATTTCGCTATAACAATGTATGCGCCCAACCTTCCGGGTTTAATCGTAATTCGAGCCTGCTGATCCCTGCCCCGTTTTCACTGGTTCTCTATCCACATATGGGGCGCTCCACGCCGATTCGACCCGACTCTACCGCTCCGATTTTGTCCGCAATTTTTTATGGTTTTGCACGACCTCTGAAAAGCACTCAGGATTTTTTTCAGATTTTTTTGGAGCGATTCGACTCAATGATAATTTTATAAACAAATATACTGTTAGTCCCGATTTAAAAATCCTAAAAAAAATCACTAAAATTCAGTTTTTTAATATGCAAAAATTTCAAGCGTTGAGCCAGAGTGGGCCGAGTTTTTCTCCTGTTTATAAAGACCTTTTTTGAAAAGAAAAAAATTTATTTGTTTTATTTTTCCGATTTTTTTCAGATTTTTAAATTTGCGTCAACAGTAATTTGTTTATAAAATTGTAGTTAGGTCAAATGGCTCCAAAAAAATCTGAAAAAAATCCTGAGTGCTTGGAAGAGACACTACAAAACCATGAAAAATTGCGAACGAAATCGGAGAAGTGAAGGTCAGACCCAGGTCGAATCGGTGTGGAATGCTCCGTATCTATACATCTATATGATGGTACTGAGGGGCTGAAGAGCTCGAGGGAGGCTCAAGGGAGGTTTGTTGTCTGACGGGATAACGGGATTCAACGGGTGAGACAGCTGCACCGAAGGATAATAATAATCCTTGTGGATTTCTCGCTGATATTCGTCTCGTGTTGCTGATGAGACTGAGAATCTTCGTTAAGGAAACCAAGTCACGACTTTTGTGGTCATCATTGATGTCAATTATTGGTCCAAATAATAAATTTCAAAGTCTCTGACAAAATAAATAATTCTTTCGAATCATTTGAAAAAATTCGCGACACCCTTCACTAAAGCTTTTTACCGCACAAAAATCTTAGAGGTCAAAAAGGACGAAGAGGTGATTCAAGAAGTGGTACCAAAAGGTCAATAAATTCTAAAAATTATCAATCAACTTTTTTCAAACTTTGAATCTCAAAAGATTTCCAGAAACTATAGTAATCAATTTCAAAGTCTCTGACAAAACAAACAATTGTTTCGAATCCTTTGAAAAAATTCGTGACACCCTTCACTAAAGCTTTTAATCGCACAAAAATCTTAGAGGTCAAAAAGGACGAAGAGGTGATCCAAGAAGTGGTACGAAAAGGTCAATAAATTCTAAAAATTATCAACCAACTTTTTTCAAACTTTGAATCTCAAAAGATTTCCAGAAACTATAATAATCAATTTCAAAGTCTCTGACAAAACAAACAATTGTTTCGAATCCTTTGAAAAAATTCGTGACA
Source organism: Alloplasta piceator (assembly GCA_946863875.1). Taxonomy (NCBI): domain Eukaryota; kingdom Metazoa; phylum Arthropoda; class Insecta; order Hymenoptera; family Ichneumonidae; genus Alloplasta; species Alloplasta piceator. The sequence goes on along the minus strand of OX333081.1, from coordinate 2,446,970 downwards.
GCCTTCACTAAAGCTTTTAATCGCACAAAAATCTTAGAGGTCAAAAAGGACGAAGAGGTGATCCAAGAAGTGGTACGAAAAGGTCAATAAATTCTAAAAATTATCAACCAACTTTCTTCAAACTTTGAATCTCAAAAGATTTCCAGAAACTATAATAATCAATTTCAAAGTCTCTGACAAAACAAATAATTCTTTCGAATCATTTGAAAAAATTCGCGACACCCTTTACTAAAGCTTTTTACCGCACAAAAATCTTAGAGGTCAAAAAGGACGAAGAGGTGATTCAAGAAGTGGTACCAAAAGGTCAATAGATTCTAAAAATTATCAATCAACTTTTTTCAAACTTTGAATCTCAAAAGATTTCCAGAAACTATAGTAATCAATTTCAAAGTCTCTGACAAAACAAACAATTGTTTCGAATCCTTTGAAAAAATTCGTGACACCCTTCACTAAAGCTTTTAATCGCACAAAAATCTTAGAGGTCAAAAAGGATGAAGAGGTGATCCAAGAAGTGGTACGAAAAGGTCAATAAATTCTAAAAATTATCAACCAACTTTTTTCAAACTTTGAATCTCAAAAGATTTCCAGAAACTATAATAATCAATTTCAAAGTCTCTGACAAAACAAACAATTCTCTCGAATCATTTGAAAAAATTCGCGACACCCTTTACTAAAACTTTTTATCGCACAAAAATCTTAGAGGTCAAAAAGGACGAAGAGGTGATTCAAGAAGTGGTACAAAAAGGTCATTAAATTCTAAAAGTTATCAACCAACTTTTTTAATACTTTGGATCTCAAAAGATTTCCAGAAGATTCTTTGAAGGATGAAGAGACATTTTGGCAAAAGGAAATTTTAACTAAATTTTGCTTTTTTTATGTTTTTAAAAATAAACCCCGAAGATAATAATAATAATAATGCGAAAAGCGTCAGACACGAACTCGCGTAATGTTTTTGTGTGTCTGTTTTCTTCTCTTCGATCGTCTGCTGACAAACGGGTTAGAAGGGTTGAAAATAAAATGGAGTTTGAGAAAGTTCGAAGCTACCATAAAAGTTTCCGGTCGAACTATCTCGACGGGTTTGTGTTCGCGGTGAAAACACCGACGTGTCTGTCCATATCCAAACAGCCACCGCGTATGTGACGACAACTTTGCACTCAACCTTGCACTTTCCTCGATGCTACTCCTCATTCTCTTTTTCTCTTTCGTTGTCCATATATGACCGAGAGTTGAACACATTTACAGCTTAACCACTTATCTCTCTATCGGAAATACATCTCTACCTTGAAAAAACACCACTGTAATGTCAATACCAATTAACAGGTCTATTTACATTTTACAAGCCTGCCAGATTCGAAATTTTCGGCTTGTGAACGCGGCCGGTAACTTACCGACGTTGGAGCCCGCCGCGAGGCGGAAGCACACAGTCGCTCTGCAATCGGTAAGTAGGAAATCGTGGGATCAAAGATCGGGAGACTTGTAATCTGGTAGATTTGTAATATGTCAAGTTGTAGAGAGATTTTGTGGTAGAGATGTTACCGCAGAGCTGTTTACTTGGAGATAAATAAGGTTGAACGAAAAAAATAATAACTTTCTCAAATAACAAGTCAACAAAACAAGTCTCCCCGTAAACAGCTCTTTGGTAACATCTCTAAGACTTGACAGCTCTTCCATTTTACAAATCTACCAGATTACTAATCTTGACCTCCTTAATGCTTCGATCCCTTACTTACCGACTGCAAGGCGAGTGTGTTTTTTCATCGATGCGGGCTCCAGCGTCGATAAGTGTCCGACCGAATTTTACACAGTCTTTCCTCCTCAACAGAGTCACAAGTCTTCTCAACTTCTCCCAATCAATTATCGGAGTCTTATTTTAATTTAGAGAAAAAAAATTGTCTTTGATGTTCAATCATGATAGATTTTATCCACGAATTTTTACGAACCGGAAATAAATCGCAAAAATTTTTAAGTTTTATTTAGAACCAGAGGCATTCTACACATTTTTATTCTACACATGACATTTTCTACACAAATTATTCTACACAAGAAAAGTGGCAAGGAATGTTGTTCTACACAACAGAAGTTACAAGAAATATTATTCTGCACAAAATTATTCTACACCTGTTCCTAGAAATATTATTCTACACAAAAGAAGTGGCAAAGAATATTATTCCAAACAATCTTATTCTACACCGGCTTCTACACGGGGTATTCTACACAAGCGAAGTTGCAAAAAATATTATTTCACACATTATTATTCTACACATGACACTTTCTACACGAAAGTTTCTACACACATCATTCTGCACAAGAAAAAGTGACAGGAAATAATATTCTATTCTGGATTCTACAGAAGTTCTACACAAGAAAAAGTGACAGGAAATAATATTCTATTCTGCACATTATTATTCTACACATTATTATCCTACGCATTATTTTCGTAATAATAATCGAGTTGCAGAGTTTCTGTCGTTTTTCTGGGTCGGATCATTAAAAATGTCGCATGCAAAGTTGGCTACAGCTAAGCGGAATGTGTAGAAAAATAACGTGTAGAATAATAATGTGTAGAGTAATGTATGTAGAAACCGGTATAGAATAAATTCCTTGCCATATTTATTGTGTAGAATAATGTGTGTAAAACGGGTATAGAATAATTTTGTGTAGAATAATATTTCTGCCACTTCTCTTGTGTAGATCAATGCGTGTAGAAACCGGTGTAGAATAATTTTGTGTAGAATAATATTTGATGCAACTTCTCTTGAGTAGAATGACATGCCTTGCCACGTTTCTTGTGTAGAATAATTTGTGTAGAAACTTATGTGTAGGATAAAAATGTGTAGAATAGAGGTCTCTCCCTTCATCCCCACAGTTAAGCAATTTGCAGAGAGCAATAATATTCCTGCTACTTCTCTTGTGCAGAATAATGTGTGTAGAAACCGGTGTAAACTAATATTTCTTGCCACATTTCTTGTGTTGAATAACACGTGTAAAAACCGGTGTAGAATAATGTGTGTAGAATTATACTCCCTGCCATATCTATTATGTAGAATAATGTGTATAAAAACACGTGTAGAATGATTTCGTGTAGAATAATATTCCTTGCCATATCTCTCGTGTAGAATAATGTGTGTAGAAACTGGTGTAGAATAATTTTGTGTAAAATTATACTCCCTGCCATATCTATCGTGTAGAATAACGTGCGTAAAAACAGGTGTAAAATAATTTGGTGTAGAATAATATCCCTGCCACTTCTCTCGTGTAGAATAATGTGTGTAGAAACCTCTGTAGAATAATTTTGTGTAGAATAATATTTGTTGCAACTTCTCTCGTGTAGAATAACATTCCTTGCCACTTTTCTTGTGTAAAAAATTTCATGTGTAGGATAACAATGTGTAGAATGTGTAGGATAAAAATGTGTAGAATGCCTCTCTCTCCCTTTATTCCCACAGTTAAGCCATTTCCAACGAGCACACGTGAAGTCACTATCAATTCGACGAGCCCCAGGAATTATCGCGTTGCTACATCTTTTTTTTCCATTCCCTCGCTCGTGGCCTCGATTCTCCGTTTCCCTTCGCTGGAGCTTTTCCAACCTTCATCCAGCGAGCAGCATGACACCGCGAAAGCGTCTCCAGGCTCAATTAATCATTGCGATTAATCGCTTCATACATCTTTCACCCAGCCGAGAATTAACTCGCTCTCCCTTGCCTCGCACTTTCTCTCCCTCTCCCTCTCTTCCTCTC